>ML324707.1:0-123788 GCA_005239505.1 Nicotiana paniculata | reverse complement strand
CGCGTATAGTTTATATATATATATATATATATATATATAAACTATACGCGTATATAACGCCATCTAGTCATGGGTTAGTACGCCTCATATATATATATATATATGAGGAATGTGAAAAGGTTATAGCGTTATATACGCACCACCACCACCTGATCAGCTGGTATACGTTTATGATTTCGCCCATTAAGGCTGAGATGATATGATGGGATGCCCTCAGAGACTTGATGATGTTATGTACGCATATACTTATGCATGATATGATATTTATACATATATGCATGACATTATAAATGTTTCATGATTCACAGACCTATTCAAACTTACAGGTTGAGTCCTTTACTCCATGTTCCTTTCATATCTGTTATATACTCATTTTTTATGCCTTACATACTCGGTACATTATTCGTATTGACGCCCCTATTGCTAGAGGGCCTGCGTTTCATGTCCGCAGGTGCTGGTAGACAGGCTGACGGTCCCCCATCTTAGGATCCTTGCTCATTGGTGTGCTCCATTTGATTAGAAGCTGCTATTGAGTTATGGTACGATACTTTTGTATACATATGGGTATGACGAGGCCCAGTCCCGTCCTTTATACAGTTATACACTCTGTTAGAAGTCTGTAGACAGTCATGTATAGTTGGATAGTATGGGGCTTTGTCGGCTCGCCCTATCGTATTCTATATATATATATATATATGTGTGTGTGTGTGTGTGTGTGTGTGTGTGTGTGTCTTTTGGGCATGTTTTCCGACGTATGTTGTTCATATGAATCAGTAGTTTATTTCCAGACGTTATGCATGACCTAAACTTGTTTCATGTTTATATCTTAAACGTATGCATAAGGGTGTTCGATAGGTAGAACTCGAGCACTCGTCACGCCTCATCGGTTTGGGTCGTGACAATCATTCTATTGTGATGTTGTGTTTTTGGCACGTGATATTGTTGGGAGGTTTTGTTCGGGTGTTTGCACGAGGTTTTTGACGTGCTATTGCTACTATTGATATTTGCACATGCAATGTGACAAGACGGGCTGTATATGTGGGTGCGCATGTGGTGAGACAAGGTGAGAACATTATTATGCACGCATGGCGAGACAAGATGGGTATTTACTTTATCATTGCGCACATGGCGAGACAAGGTGGGATATGTCGGGAATTGATTGTGATGACTTGTGATGGCCTGGGGGCATTGTTATTGTTGTTATTTGTGCAGTAGTGTGCATACTCTGTGTGAGTTATACCGTGTTCATTTCATGGTGATCATTCTTATGTGTCATTCATTGTCTCTACTCTTACTTGTTGACTGGACCTGTGATATGACACTGGCACAGGCATACACGTAGTTAATCACCCCTAACGATTCAAAAAAATAGATCTTGATATTATTAATCATTTCTATACACCCTCGTCTATTTGCCTATATGTGAGAAGGGTTCTATTGGCATGTGCGTCGTCCGTGCATTTATTATTTTTAATGAGAGCACAAGATGCCAAGTGTTTAGGGTTCACAAATTGGGACCCGTAAATTATTAATATTTTGAGGTTCGGTTATTTTGGATAAAACCTGGTGTGAAAGTGGTTATTCTCATCTCGCTGCTACCTGTCATTCCTTCAATTGTTTTCACCGGATTCAAACTGTGTTCAGCGAACTCTTCAGTGTTATTACTTGTGGTGTTCCGCTGTTAATGGTAGTTTCTATTTCCTATGGTAAACACTGTATTGTTGTTGTTATTATGCGTAGTATTGTTGTACTCTGTTAGTTCTCCACTTATACTTGCTCAGGTTATTTAGTCCAGTAGGTATCTTGACTGTTCCTCGTCACTACTCCACTGAGGTTAGTCTTGATACTCGTTGGGTACCGTTGTGGTATACTCATACTACACTTCTGTATATTTCTATGCAGATCCAGGTATATCGGAGTCAGTACATCGCTTGTTAGCTGTATAGATCTTGTTGGGGAGACTTAAGGTAAATTTGCTACTGTGTTCGCAGGCTTTGGAGTCACCTTATGATGTTGTATTCATACTGTTATTCCTTCTTTCGAAACAATTGTATTTAGAAGTTATCTAGTAAACTCAGTAGAGTTTATGACTTGTACTACCGATTTTGGGGATTGTAAATTGTATAGAGATTTCTATTCCTTATTGTCAGACGTTAGTTAAATACTGTTATTATTTCAATGAATGTTAGGATTATCTAGTTCCTAAGACTAGGTGCTATCACAACCTCTTACGGAGATTTGGGTCGTGACAATTTTGGAATTGTGTTTTATCTTTCCTTGCAATTTCTATGATTTATTATCTAATTATCTGCATATCATCTTATATGTTGTACCCGTTATTACTGAACAAAGATTTTGAGAAATTGTACAGACACAGAAAGAGATAGTCCTTTAAGTATCTTATACATGTTCACATTATTGTTCTGTACTTGTTGGAATTTATGAAAATGTTCTGTAATGTTGCTTCAGTTCAAACAGTATTGTTAATACTTAGTTTTCAAACTTGTATTCCGTTGTAGAGCTCATGACTCTGTATTTACCAGTTTATAGTGATTTATCTTGTATTGGCAGTATTTTGTTACATTGAGGTTTTAGCCTTACGCTATTTCTATAACTTCTATTATTTTGGTTCTTTATTTTTAAGTTTCGACTTGCCTGGCCGGTGTGATAGGCACCATCACGACAGGTTGGGAGCTTGGACCGTGACAAAAGTTTCTTGTCGTGTCTTATGAATCTTTACCGTCAGTTGTCACTATGCTTTACATAAATCTCTTGGCAAGCGTTTTTACATAAATTCTTGCATAAGTCATTGAGAACAATAAATAAAACACTTTAAAACTATTTAAATCTCAAAAGTGTCACAGTTGTTCATTTATTAAAAAGATTTACTTTCAAAAAAGGATCCATGATATATATGATTTATTTTATACTAGTAAAATGGTCTTAACTATTAATTGTGTGAGATTACTGTGACAACCATAGTCTTTGTTTTAAGTATTTATATTTCAAATCTTGTTTCGAGAATTTATATATGTTCGCATATGTTTTGAAAATTATTGGTATGGTTTCTCTTGAAATCGAAGAGCTTGAGGTTGTTTCATTGTGAAATATAGAAACTTTCGCTAATTTCTAGTGTAGCTGTAATCGCGAGTGAAATATCACGATCGAAGTGAAGTGTTTATAAGTCAAGATGAAGAATTGTGCTTCACGATCATGGTTGACAGGTCACGGGAGAGATTTAGATCTCCGCGAACGTGACAACTAGATCGCGATAGCGAAGGTCTGACAAGTTTAGTCTTCACGACCGCAATGAATTGATTTCAACCCAAATCATAAAGGTAACGATTCCCTAGCATCTTTTGATGAATTATACTCAAATTTTATTAAATTTCGACTATCTAAACGTAAGTTTCGATTGATAAAATTAGAAAATTTGGACACTCTTTCCTAATTAGGTAACTTGGGGATTGAAGTGGATAATTGCATTTAGATTAAAAATCTAATTGCATATTGAGAATAGTGAGCTTATGGGTTATCCAATTCTATAATTTATTTAGAGAGTTTGACTAAGTTGACCATGAATTGACTTTAAGCATTGACTTTGACTTTTTCAAAAATAATAAAGTAACTTCAACTAGCGTAATTGACATCGTGTTTCGATATTTTACATATATTTAGGCCATTGGAGGTCGTTTAAAGGGTGCTTCGGACTTTACACATTTGAAAAACTTACCACATACGATATAAGTGAGACTTTAACTTTTGAATTGCTTCATTTCCAAATGCGTAAATTGAAACTTGCATATATGTCGTGAAACTACCTAATATGTTATGGGGTAGCGCATATTAGGACATATGTGTTATTTTAAGATAAGACACTGTGTAAAAAACATTTTGATTATACGGAATTATGTTATACAGTTTTATGACTATGCATGATATTGTTGAGATGTAAAAGCAAAATATACATCGATTTTTTGATGAATTGTATCATGTGATATATATCAAATGATGTTGTTTTACTTGTTCTGTGTAACATACATGGCTTGTTGATTTGCATTGAATTATGTTATACCCTCTTATGACTATGCATGATATTGTTGAGGTGTAAAAGCAATGTATACACCGACTTTTTGATGACTTGTATTCTGTGATACCCATCAAATGATGTTGTTTTACTTGTTCTGTGTCACAAACATGGTTTGTTGAGTTGCGTGGATATCGATATCATGTTTGTTAGTCTAGTCGTCCTACTTAGAGACTATTGATGTCTATTTTGGTATAGTCATTCTAACAGTGGAGAAACTAGAAATTTCATGAAGGGTATTCAAAATCTACTATACACATATAAAAAATAATTTTTGGCCTATATATACAACATAAGTTTCTATGCATACAATATAATTTTTTGATGAAGGGTGTTCGGTTGACCACCCTTCAATGTATGTGGCTACACCACTGTATTCTAATTGTGAGGGCCTATTATATTGGACATTGTTATTTGATCTAGCAGTCCCACTAGCAGAAGGCCTGTGGTTTCAGTCTATCAGTCTTATCTGCAAATGGCCTATGATTTTTGTCTAGTTATTTTTATCACGGGACCTAGTACACATATATGATTTGTTGGTGTAATTTGGCTTTAAAGTTATTATACCTGCTATACGAGAGTAAGATGGGGAGCGAGTTGATAATCTTAGTGGGACCTTTGGCCACTGAGTCACTTACTACTCTATGTACATCCTTCCACTAGTATTGTCGCACGACATCATTTATTTCGATCGAGGTGGTGTTTGATCACCTCCAAGTCACATCCCATGTAAAGGATATGAAACGATCCCTAAGTCGGGGTCGAACCTCAAAGAGTTTAATATGGGTGTTATGGTAAATACTTAAGTGAGCAACTTGATATAATTCAATTTATCTTTCAAACAACAGTGTTGTATCAACTTCACTAATTAAACTAGTATGATTTGTGAAGTAAGCTAGCAAACAAGTAATAAGCAAAATATTTTTGAAGTTTTAACAAACGGAGAAAAGTCTAAGGTTGTAATCTTAACCTAGGCATAAACCTAAGATGTAAAGTCAATTTATGTTTGCTTGATAGATGAGAGTTGTTATGACTCTCAACACTCAAGTACTCACTAAATACCTCTCGATTAAGGATGGATTATGCCCAATTTATCTTTCTCAAGTTCAAATGGATAGTTATAAGTGCAATTCAATATGAGCCCAAAACAGATTATCAATATATATATATATATATACACACACACACATATATATATATATATATATATTTTTTTTTTTTTCTTTTCAAATCCGTTAATTAAACTAATCAATAACTCAACTAGTTCAATTTCTTGTTAGCCAAGTTTTTTTAAACTAAGTTCCTCTCCCTCTCAAGTAAGAACAAGGTAAAAAAGGCGTGAATCATTGTTTGCAACTATCAACTCTAACCTTAAAGCATAAACAAGGCTAAATAACACTAACCCAATCAATAACAAGCATAATATTAATAACGCATGAGATTTACACACTAGATTTTGATCACAACCCTAGATAAAATTCTAGTTACTCATAGTAAAAGACATAGAAAAATGAAAATAAGAAGAAATGAAAGATTTAAAATAAAAAATAAAAGAAAAATTATATGATATTCTCCAATTGTAGCTCAAACTTGCTCAAAATAGCTAAAAGTAACTAACTCGTAGTTGCCACCGTAAAAAGATGCCCTAAAAAAGTCATAAAGTTCTATTTTTAGGGCTCCTGAAATCAGAAAAGTGCTCTTTGTAGGATTCTGCTGCTGCATATTTGCGGACTAAGTGCTACCGCACATTTTGTTCTGCAAAACGCACTTTTGCCGAAATTTCCTGAAGCTTCAGTTCTTCGTTTGCGACCAGATTCCTTCTTTTGCGGCCGTAGTTGTAATTTTTGCGGACCGTACTTTTCTCGGCACTTCTCCTCTTCACTGAATTTGACTAGGTCATCTCTTTTTTGATTCATTTCTCGTCATTGAACTTATACTTTCCGGCACACATACAATTCAATAATTTTTATTAGATTAGGAGACAAAATTAGTACTTTCGGACTAAAAAAATAGCAAGAAGACACTAATAAGTGATTAAAATCTACAGTCATCAGTGTCCCGGTTCCAATTGAGGCAAGTCAACCACATATGTCGTTGTGGGTTCAGACTATCTTTCATTATATTTTATTTGCAGAGTGCATCCCTTGGTCCTTTGCACAAACACTCTATTTTAGATCTCGGTTGACTATGTATGGTGGATTATGATATGTTTAAACTTTGCGTTATATTTTGAGACTTCTGTTATATTGTGAGAGTTATAAATATATCCATATTATAATTTTTTTTATGTGTAGTAGCTCGTTAGGTGCTAGTTACTGCTCATGAATTCAGATCGTAGCAATTACTTGGTTAACTTTTTGATAATTCTTATAAGTTATAAACATTGCCTTTGAACAGAAAAAAAGGGAAAAAGAGAAAGCTTTTAACAGTCAACTTAAAACATGCCAGCATCTACTATATATCATTTAAAAGCGAACATGGTTTGGTATAAATTTTCTAATCAAAATCAATCAACAAGTGACAAGATGTACTTAACCTGATAAAATATGATACAACCCTTTGACTCCTAACTATTTTTTAAATCTTTGACTATTCCATGATTATACCAAAATCATAACCCAACTCCTCCTAAACGTATAACAATACACTAGAAACTTCTTAATACCAAGAAAAAAAAAACTTTAGAGCACTAAACAAACCGTTGACAGATTGATATTTTGACATTCCTTCTCTTTATTAATTAAATCAAACATAAAGTAAATGCACAATAAAATAATTAAGGTTAACTAAGAACACTAACATTCGAGTTTGACTTTATTTGTTCACACATGTGTCGGTTTGCTGGATCAATTCATGGGAAAAATCGCCTTTTTCTTTTTCTTTTTCTTTTTTTGAGAATAAGAAATTTTATTTTGTTTTAGAGTTCTGGAAAAAAATGAAAAAAGAAAAATATATAGAGGAGGAATCATCAAACAAACAAACAAATAAAATCCATCCATAAATGCAAGTCTGAAAATCCTGTGGTTTTCAATCCTTTGTGCCCCACCTCTCTCCCTGTTGTTTTTTCGCGTCTCTTTCTCTCTCTTCTTCCCCATCAAAATAATTCATTTTAAGTTCCTTTTTTATTTCTGAAAAAAGAAAAGTTCATTTTTTTCTCTTTTTCTTTCCCCCACACAATTATATATATATACATTTTCCTATATATATAAATATTTTCTCTCACTAGCCGAAACTTTTTATCTAAAAACCCTAATCTCCATTGGAATTTCTTCTTTCCTTTTTGCTTCAAACCACCTGCATTTGCTTTTCATTCGACGCCAAAATGTATGTACATATATATACGCACCGTTTTTGTTATCTTTTCGTTTGTGTTCGTGGGGAAATGCCGCATCTTTTTATCTGTGTGATTTTCTTAAACCGCATTTTCGGAATTCGGAAATTCTATTTATTTGAATGTGTGCTTTCTCGTTTATTTCAAATGTAGGGGATATGAATGGGGATTTTTTCCTCTATGTTTATCCGCTGGTTAGGGTTTAGAAGAATTAGCATTTGTTTTTTTTACCGTCTTTGTACGTATGTTTGGTATATAGGAGGAAAATTTAAGGTGCGTGTTGTTAATGTGTTTTTGTTGAGATTTTAATGAAGGAGTGAAAATTTAATTGATTGACAGGACAATGATGAGCAATGAAGAAGAGAAAAGGTGTCCTCTTTGTGCCGAAGAAATGGACTGGACTGATCAGCAGTTTAAGCCTTGCAAATGTGGTTATCAGGTCTTTTTTTTATAAATATTTTCAAGGGAATATTCCTCTTTTAAGTTCCTGTCTTTTGATAGATAATGCTGCTTGGAATTGAATGTCACTTAAAATTAACCTAGGAGCAGCTGAATTTCATCTTCGTGCTTCTTTTTTTCCATTGTTTTAATTCCAATTACTATGTTTTTTGACATTCAATAATGTTAGGCTTTATGAAATTTTTTGCTGATAGTTTTTGACTCTGCTTTAGACATTTGATGTTTGATGTATCTTGAAGAATTGTAGATAAAGGTTGGTTATGTACTTTTCAAGTAGTTCTCTCATTTCTTTCTTAGGAAGTACAACTTATTTGAATGGGTGAACTGGTTTAGTAGTCTTTCAAACTACTGCCTCAAATACTTTCACAATTTAGCTACTGTCAAATTGATTTAGATGGGTTGATAGCCATTTACCGGGCTGCCTTCTGTGCCAGTGAGTAAAATGTCATTCTCAATTTACACCACATTTTATCCTGGTCAACTTAAGGGTGATCCCACTTACTGTGAGAGTTGTTTTCTCCATTGCATGCTCTATCTTCATCATGAAGTTTCAGAAATAGATGTAGTAGCATACCATTGAAGACCATGATGTTATTTAGAAGCTTATGTTCATCCTCTTCTATGCTGCTTTTGAGTGAGTGGTACTTTTTTCATACTGCTTTCACAACACTTTCTATCTTTAGTCAAGTTACATAATCTTAAAAAGTTAATTTGTGGTACTTCATGAAATTTTAAAGTTCTTATGATATTTCTGATAATGGGGTAGTAGATCTGCTCTATTGCTGAGTAGTGGATTGGAAATTTACTTGTGTGATCTATTTTATGTACGCACTAGTGTATATCGTTTTTGCACATTAATTCTCTCAAATTCTGATTGAGTAGAAGCTTCAATGAAGGACATTTAGGTATATTGTAATTAAGATGGGCATACAGTTATTTTCTGCTGTGGAGTGCAAACAATGCTTTCATATTTCAATATTAATCCAGTATAAAAGTTTCAGTTAAGTAAGCAAGAGAACATTTAATTATATGATAGCTAGCAGAGTTCATTTGTGAAGGGGAGGTACTTAATTTGTGCTTGCATCAGGTCTCCTAGTTGGTTTCAATTCTTCCAGATAGTTCTGGAGATGTCATCATCTATATTCAAAGAAATACTGGCAACTTAAATGAGACTACTTCTTCAACTTCTCTCGTGATTAGGAAGGAGTACCAAATTTATAAAGTTTCAGGTTTGTCAATTGATTTTTTTTTTTTTTGTGGGTTTTTAACCTCAATTCAATACAGGTGTGTGTTTGGTGTTGGCATCACATAATGGACATAGCAGAGAAAGAGGCATCCAAGGGACGATGTCCTGCATGTCGAACTAAATATGAAAAGGATAAAGTTGTGGCAATGCAAGCAAATTTTGAAAGGTTATTCCCCTGATTGACTAATTTACTTTCAAAGTGTTGGAGACAGAATCTAACGGACAATTATAAAAGCAGGGCAGAGAACAACAATTTAAATCGGAAAAGTAAACCATCAAAGGCAAAGCCAAAAGCTAACGAAGTCAGGAAGGATCTTACAAATGTTCGGGTCATTCAACGTAAAATGGCATATGTGACTGGGCTGCCTCTTAGTCTTGCAGATGAAGATGTATGGAGCTATTATGTTGTACATTTGCTACTTTTAAATATCACTTGTAGAATTCTTCTTGACCATGTGCCCGAAGAAGGTTTCATTATCTTTAATTCTCTAGCATTAAGAAATACTCTTATATTTTTTGGGCAGCTCTTACAGCGGAAGGAATATTTTGGGCAATATGGGAAAATTTCTAAAATTTCTCTATCTCGGACGGCCGGTGGTTCAATCCAGCTATTAACCAATGATACCTGTAGTGTGTGAGTTTGACATATGTCTATCATCTTGGTTCTAAGTTCTTTGTATTGTAACTGTTGGATTTGCTTGTGTTTGTTTATTTTTTGTTTTATTTTTTGGGTTGATGCAACTGCCCTAGTTGTTTCAAGTTACATTCAAAAAGAGCTAGTTTGTGACAACAGTGATGTTAGGTTTGTTGGTTATTACTTGAACTACGACAAATGAATTATTGAGGTTATCATATGAATATCTCTATGTTTATCTATGAAGGCGTCTAATGACTGAATTTTCTGTTACCTTATCCCAAAAAAATGTGATTTTGCTTTTGAGTTTCTCCCAGGTAGAAGTATTATCACATTCACCTTTATCTGATACTTCTATCATTTTCAGTTAGGATGTGGCAGAACCGTACAGTTTGAATTTAGTGGCAGTTTCTTTCCTTCAAAATTTAGTGGTAGTAGAGAGGCTAAAATGTTGTACATGATAGATTGTAAGAGCTGTCAATACTTATAAAAAGAATTGATTGTGAGAGATATCAATAAAATATCTTGCTGTAGAAACTGCACGTGGGGGAAAATGGAAGGCTTGATTGGATGGATGTCTGCCTGCAATGTGTCCAGTATTTATGGAAGTTTGCAAGTGTTGAGTTGTAGGTGTTATTAGATGATGATGAAATGTCAAAATACATATTCACTGGACTTTGTCTATTTGTAGAGTGTGCGTGATTTGCTGTCAATTTTTTTGTTTGATTGGGGCTTCTCCCTTTTTCTTCAAAATTATTGTTTGCCTGTGTAATTGTTTTTCTTTGTCATTTTCTTCCTTGCAGATATATTACGTACTCTAGAGAGGAAGAAGCCATACAGTGTATTCAATTTGTACATGGTTTTGTCCTGGAAGGAAGGTATTTGAGGTAAGGGCCTAACGCTTTCTCTTGGTCAATCATTATCATCATTTATAATTTAGTGACAAATGTGAAAACTGTAATTTAGAGAAACTCTAATTTGTTTTATAAAAGATAAATTGTTTAGTGTTGGAATGAAGATAGCCCAAATAGAGAGAAATAGATACAAAGGATTCATATATCCGCCTCCAATTGGTTTGGGTTGAGGCTTAGTTTATTTTTTGATTTTGATTTAGTGACAAAGTGAAATTGCCCTTGCAGAGCATCGTTTGGGACTGCAAAATATTGTCATGCCTGGTTGAGAAACACGGTACTGAACATGGTGTTTTGTAATCTCCGCTCCTTCTGTTCTGCCCCTTGTGGAAGAATATAAAAGCAACCAATGTAATAGAAATGTTGACATCTGCTTCTTTTGTCCAGCCTTGCAGTAATCCTTCTTGTCTATATTTGCATAGCCTTGGCGCTGATGAAGATAGTTTTGGTAAAGATGAGGTAGCTGCAATTCATACAAGGTATTGGCCATGCAAATATTTACCTGTGTATCTCCAGTTTGAGACATGCTATCTGTGTTTGGTTACTGTGACCGATTGAAGTGCTTATGATCCTCAAACTCTAAAGTTGACAGAGAGCGGGATATAACTGGATCACGTGTAATGAACTTTAACAAGCTATAGTTTTTTTCTGAGTATGTTCTTCAGATGGGCTGAAGAATAGTGCATACAGAAACATCGTGTCTCAGATTGGCAGTATGAAATATGTCTAAATCCAATTATTTTCCTGCAAAATTTTCATTCGGAAACTCTGTTTCCTAGCTGCTGACTTTGACAAGATAGATACTCCTGTTTTATCTAAGTAGATATTATCTTGTACAACTACTACTTGCGGAAGATTATTCTAGACAATTACAACTTCCTGAATGTTTATCATGGAGATAAATGAGGAAACTCAAGCAGCAAATAGCTACATCTAACTGGTTTATATTTGACCGCCTAGTCACAAAATGTTGCATCAATTTGCCTTTATTGATCTGCTTGATTATTGCTTCAAGTGTTCTCCGTTTCTAGAGCTTTATTTTGTCCTAATATGATAGAAGTATGTTAACCTGATTTGGCAAGTCATAGGGGCTTGAAACCATCATGTTCTTGATGTTCTCTAGCTATGGTTACAGGTTTAAAAAAATTCTCTAGGTATGGTTATTCAAATGTTACCAATTCGTCTTCCATAGAGAGAACTATCTAAACCTGGGAATATCATGTTAAGCTTGGTTGTACAGCTGTTTGTTACTTATATGCATCTTAGTTCCAGCTCTAGAACTGAATTTTTTATTTGTGTTTCTGCAATCTGATTTTTTTACTTCTGCTGTATGTTTAGTTTGTTGATATAAACACCTTAAATTTTACCAAGTATTCAGAACTTGTTACATTCATTGAAGTTTCAAGTTAATGTTTACCAAGACAAACCTGCTAACCTATAGTGACAGAAGTGTTGCCTCTTGGCTCTTGTTATGTGAATGAATCTACTATCTTCCTGTTAGAAATGATGAATTATGTTGCATTTTGGGGTGCATTCATGGAAAGATTTTACTACTTTGGAATAATAGTGAGGTGGCAGTTTGTATTTTTCTCATTTTTTCAGAATATATTACTATCTCGTCTTGGAAAGTGACAAGTTCTCTTGCTAATTGGATGTTATAGTAAATGGAGATCTTGCATGACATCTCTGCCTGAATTTCTTTATATGCTTCTTTTTGTTGGACCTCACAGGTTCTTGGTACCGTTTCTGTTTATTGGCCCTTCACTTGCATAGATAAAGGGTCGATTATACACTGTCTTAATTGGTTGATAAATTTCTCTAAGAGTGTATGCTAACTAGCGGTTTTGCGCTTTGGCGTTTATTCAGAAGTAGGGTTCAACAAATTGTTGGTGCCACTAGCAGTGCAATGAAGCGCTCAGGAAATGTCTTGCCACCTCCAATTGATGAATTGTCCGATACTAGCTTTACTTCTACAGAGAGTTCTACCATTCGAAGTGCAGTAAGTGTAAAATCTTAGTGTTTTATTATGCTTGTTGGTAGTATATTTCTGTAGCAAAGGATCTAAGGCAATTGCTTCCCTAATTTTCAGTGCAGAAGATGCTGTATTTTTTCTGTTGTATGCTCTGATATTTTTGGAAGCTACCATTTCTTGATTTCTGGCTTGAACTGAAAACATTCTCACCAGATCCTTTTTGCGATTTTAGGGTGCAACTAATGATACAGTCGATCACCGTAGCTATATGGCTCGTGTAGTCTCTTCTAGTGATAAGGATGGAGGTGCTGGTGAACCAAACAGAATGACAACTTTTGTAGATGTTGGACTGTCTGATAGTTCTCGTGCAGAGAAAGATAGAAATAGCAGTGAGGATAGTAGAATTTTGGATTTGTGTTCCAATCTATCTTCCATACCGATTAACAAAGATAATCATGCTCAAGAAACATATCCTGATAGAGTGTTATTTGAAGTTCCGTCTCCTAACCAGCCTGTAAATCATCTGCAAAGGGATCAAAACTCTACAGAAATTTCAGATGAACCATTCAGGGAAGACTCCACATCTTTTGATGGTCAACAATCGAAGGATTTGAATAGTATTTGTCAAGAGCCATTTCTTATGTCATCCCGCTCTGCTAAATGTACAGAGGATTATGGTGGCAATTCGCTCTTGCATAGGGCATGTAGTTCGAGTATCAATGGCATGGAGCATAGATCATTACATAACCAAGCAGAAGAAGCTTTGCTGCCAATTTTATGTGTAAATTCCACACTAAATGATGGATTACATGACCTGAAATTTCAAAGTTCCGTGAAGTCTGATACAATTTATAGAGGTTCTAACTCATTCTCCAATGAAGAAATAGTGGAGCACTTACGAAGGACTGAAAATGGTAGCTTGAATAATTTTGATGAAAGTTCTGCATTCAATCCCGTGAAGAACAGTATAATTTCAAACATTTTAGCTATGGACTTTGGTTCATGTGAAAATTCCCTGACCTTGCGTCACAGTTTAACTGGCCTGTGTAATGAACCTAATGGGCAGCGCGGTTCCTGGAATTCTTTGCACAGCGGTCAAGGGTTCTCATTTATGAAGCAAGATGGGTTTTCAAGTCAAAGGGCTGATTTGGATTCTTCTAGTAATATCAGTCTGATGTCAAATCAGTCATCCATCCTTCATGACTTCAGAGAAAGGAAAGAGCAGCATATGCATGAGTCTCAGTATCAGAGTAAGTGTTAACAGAAATTTTTCTTTATTTGATGCCTAAAGTAGTTGATTTTTGCTACCTAAGTTTGTCATTCATGGGTCTGTCTTCCTTTTCCTTTCAAGTGCTATCTCCTATGTTGTTAACTATTGTATGATGTCTTTTCCTGTACCCACTAGACAAGATTTTATTTAACGGCAATGGAAATGAGGCTGCAAAGGCTGTGTGGACCTGCTAGCAGGGTAAGGGAGTGACTTGCGGAGCTGTAGAATAATGGTTTTTACTACAGCTGTAGAGCGGGACTGGGAGGTTTTTTTTCTAATAAATAAATTATACTCAGATTTGGTCTGTATGATGTGTTATATCAAACATAGTCACCTAAAAAGAAAGAGGGGGGCTATATCTGACCTCTTTGATACAATACAGAAGAGACATGAACCATGGTTCCTTTTGGGAGACAAAATTGTAAGGCAACTTATAGCTGGGCCAAAAGGAAATGTTTTGGCTGTAAATTATGAACCAAGGCTCACAGTTGTACGGCTATTCTCAGGCTGTGTCTTCTCAAGTCCTTCCTCATGCGCTGCTGTTGCTTACTAAATCTCCATCAGCTACCTTTGTTGGTTGCTTCTCTAGCTTCAAGCATATTATATCATTATAGACCATAAAATCCTTCCCCCCTGCCAATTCTCTAGATTGAGTCAAAAGGATCCAAGTTAAATTCAGAGAAACAAAGAAACAAAGGTGGTGCCTTTACTTCTTCTTTGGCAGAGTTAAGCGTACAGTACAATAAGAAAGATGCCAAGGGGCAGGGACAGGGTGGGCTAGGTGTCTGGTGAGGAATACAGGGGTGGGGGTGTGAGATCTTTTGTCGGGACAGAGTTGAACAACCCAGAAGTGGCAGTTTGGATGGGGTGGGAGGTTGGGGACCAAATGCTCTGGCACATCTCAATTCCCGTCCATCATTAGTCATTTTAAACCAGGGTTAAACTAGTTTCTAACCTTACTGTTGCTTGCGCATTATTCTTCTGGCATTAAAATGTAATTTGCTTTGGTATGTCTTCTGACAAGCATTTCACCTGATGCTTGATTGCCACTTTAATATTCAACAAGTTAAAACTGTTGACAGCACTAGCAGGAATATTAAAAAGTTCTAGCTCTGCTTGGTATTGATCTCTAGGGAGGAAATGGTTTGTTAGGCCGCAAAATGTGCTCCAAGAAGGAATTACATAGGACTTTATATGTGCATTTTCATGAGTTAATTGAGTTTTCTGATGGAACCTACTAACTTCCTGTACCATGTTGCTGCTAAGCATTTTAATATGAAAGCATTACATCATTACTAAGTTTTGGGCCCATTTATTTCAAACTGAATCTGTCGAACTGTCCTAGCAGTCTCAAGACCAAAAGGTCTGGCTCCACCTGGGTTCTCAATACCCTCAAGGGACCTGCCTCCTTGTTTTCCGTTGTCTGATGAAATTGGACAATTCCCTCATACTCTCTCTGGTAACTCTCTCCTGTCCAGTTGGATATTTTAATAGCAAGCTTCTTCTGTTTCAAATTTTTTTTGATAATTGGTTCTTACTCTTAGTTCTTCTATGCAGGAAGTCAATTAGTAAATAGTTCATCAAATTTGATTCAGCCCCCATCAGCGAGAAGCACTAGAACTGCAGGTGAGGCTGATTTTGTTGACCCTGCCATATTAAGTTGTGGTAAAGGCAAGCCAACAAATGGTTTTAGTATCTCAGGCCTGGAAGTTGGGTCTCAGAGGAGAGCTTTGGAAGATGAGGCAAGGCTCTGGCTTCTGATGCAACAAAATTATGCTGATCAAGAAGGGAAATTCTCACGGGTTCTTGCTTCACAAACTCCATCTGCACATCTGGAGCAGAGGTTTCACGGTGCAGATGAGTATGCTGGCCTAAATGACTTACGTGGCTTTTCATCAAGTCTGGTGGATCAACGGCAAAACGTTGATCAATCTCTGTACACACACTTCTCCCAGCAGAAGCTTGCGAATGGCCACAGTTCTAATGGCTACCAGCATAACGTTTTGGATGAGTTCCAGTGTAGAAATGAGGTTGGCAGGATGGCAGAATTTCAGAGAAATGACAGATTAGGTCTCAACGGATACTATGCTGGGAATGGAAATCTAACATTCCAGGGGTCCAGGTCCGGCGATGTATTTGCCAGGGTGTTTGGGATGTAAAACTCTCTGTCACTATGCAAAACGAAACTGTCGTAACTACGTTATTGCTATGTAGTGTGCGGAAAAGTATAAATATGTTACTAATTACTTACTACATTTGATCTTGCTGTTTTTGGGTTCTAATCGGGTGGTAAGATGTTGCAAATCCTCTAGGTCAACGTTCTTCAAACTTGATATTTTTTATAGAGAAATCTCTGATCAAGGATAAGAATAAAAGCTCATATCTAAGTGTCCTTGGTTCGGGCAGAAAAAGCGACATTACTCTATTATCAAATTAGTTGTAATGTTTTCTTATCCATGAATATGTTACCAGGGCATTTCTACTTCTAAATAAGCCATGAATTAGAGCAGAATAATTCTCAACATTCTATGTAGTCTTTGCCCCTATCTTGTCTTTTTACACATTGCTGGACAAACTTGTTCGTTTTGGGTTAGTATGATGCACATTTTCCTAATTCATTTGGACCTAAATGTAGTTTGCTACATCTATGACTGATTAAAATTGGTGCATAAATTTAATTACATGTGGCAAAAATTATTTACATTCAGTAGCTGAAAAAGTGTATAAAATTTGTAATTTTTATATATAACAATACGGAATATATACATATGCAAAAGGTATACAAAAAATATATATATTTTTGACTATTATTTTGAGAGCGATTGCAGGTGTCATTTTCCCTAATATATCCTTGACGCCAAAATAAAAGGGTCCTATGATAATTAGGCATTTAGCAAAGCCAATTCACGAAGTAAAACATCGCATTAAGAAATCTGTAACACGCTTACTTTAGTTTCTAGTAAGAAAATGGAGTAGGTTGGCATCCATAAATGTACTATATGTAACAAAATTAAATGGATATTTAAATTTTTATTAAGACGATAAAAACGGAATGGAAATTATACGTTAAAAGATTAAAGATATAAAAAAGATCATTGAAATCTACAAATTCTTTAAACATTTCACAACTTTTTTCTAAAATTTTGCTTTCATCTATAGTCTAGATAGATAATTTCCGAACTAATTCCTCATCTTCACCACGATCTTTATAAAATAGCTAAGAAATATGGTCCCATAATGTCCATGCGATTTGGTCTTGTTCCTGTCGTTGTTGCTTCCTCTCCTTATGCTGCAGAACAATTCTTGAAGAACCATGATTTGGTTTTTGCTAGTAGACCATAGAGTGAAGTTTCTCAATACATTTTCCATAATCAGAAGTACGGACCTTATTGGCGAAATATGCGTAAATTGTGCACTCTACAATTGCGAATTAGCAATGTCAAGATCCATTCTTTTCAGCCTATGAGGAAACAAGAAGTTGGAACTTTTGTGAATTTCCTCAAACAGGCGGCTGCTTCTGATGTGGTTAATCTTAGCGATAAAATTGGATCTCTTAGCGCAAACATGGCGTGCATGATGGTATTTGGGAAGAAGTACATGGACGGGAATCTTGGCGAGAAGGGTTTCTAGGCTCTGGTTCAAGAGACAATGCGTATAATACCGAAGGACTCTTCAAAAGATTTTGAGATTTTATTATCAACATTCTCATCAAATTGTTACTTCCTATATATTATACATTTCTTACGAAGTTCGAGTCTATTCATTTCAAATGCAATTTTCTTGACAGAAATCATAGCAGTTGAAAATACTTCTTCTCTATGCTCGTGAAAGAAAGAAAGAAAATTTTTTCACTTCACTAAACCTCTTTTTAAACTTATATATAGTGTATTAAATGTAACAAAAAAGGAACCCCACAAATATGATGCCTAAAGCAGTTGCTTTACTTGCTCTACGAAAAGATCACCCCCGATACTAGACACTATAACAATAAAGTCATAGTGTCTTTATTTGCTTACCTTAAAAGAATTTTACCCACTATTATAATAAAGTAACAAAACTACCTTTTATATATATTTAAACCAGGTTTTCACCTCTTGAGGTGTTGGGGGGATTGGAATGACTCCTACTATATCTATTCCAACAAAATACAGAGTAAGTAGACATGGACCTGACCTTCAGAAAAATGCAAAGGACTGACCAGATCAGTCTTCAAAAAACATGAGAGGATTAAAATAAAAAATTATACATCTTCCATCTCATGTCAGACAAAACAAAAATTAACTTACAAAGAAATTAAATTTTTCATACCTATTTTAAAACTAGATAGTTGCCACTTGTCTAGTAGAAAATGGCCCTTTACATTCCTTGGGTACTGTTGGAATGTATAGAAAAAATAACTGTTTCCAGTAGAGGCTGCATTCTTGGATAGCATGTCGGCCACTGGGTTGGCTTCTCTGTAGCAGTGGGTAACATAAACATGACATTGATTAATGATCCGAGAAGTGTCTTAAATGATTTTCTTAAGCTTGATATTGTTTATGTCTCTCATTGTGAGCATGTTGGCTACTATCTGTGAATCAATCTCCAGATAGAGGTCATTATGGCCATCTTGAGTACACCATTGTACCAAAGGTTTTTACTATTACTCTGAACTGGTATAGAGAAATCCATCAAAAAAATCTCCTTGTTCATCCCTGACTACGCCTCCTATTCCTGCCCTTCCTGTTCCCATAATAAAACTTCCATCCGTGTTCACTTTAATCTAGTCTGCCGGTGATTTTTGCCATGTGACTTGGCTTATAATAGTTGTGGGTCTTCAAAGTTCCATCTTTTCATAGAATATAGAACATGGCCATGTCACTTTGTATCTTGGGAAAGCCATTGTAATAGCTGATTGAATGTTCCAGCTGACATGCTGTTCCATTTTCCTAATGTAGAAATTCCTTTGATCTCCATATCTACATGGACAATAACAACTCCATATGACCCAACTTATGACCAAAGTTAATGCATGTATGATGAAGTTGTGAATTTTATTCCTCGGCTTCACTTCCCAACAGTTCTTGAAGATTCTTCTAATGGGCCATTTTTCATGTTTGATTTCTAGAGGAGCCCCAAAATATTCCAGCGGTGTTCACCGGCATCTCCTTCAATAAAAACATGTTGCATCGTCTCTCCTTTTGGGTTGTTGCAGAACCTACACCTGAACACATTATGATTATCAAAGTTAACAATAATATCATCAAAACGTAACTTACCAAGATATAGTCTCCAGGCTAGGGAGGATATTTTGAAGGGGATACTATTGAGCCACATGTTCTCCAGAGCTTTATTTTTTTGTTTTCTGCTCCTTATTAGCTGCCAAGAACTTTTGTTGGTGTATAGACCATCGGTTGAAGCTTCCTAGATAGCATAGTCTTCTTTATTCTGATCTCCATTGTCTATAACACAAATATTTGCGGCTGTCTGATCATTGAGAGTGACTCTAAGTTTCTCTATGTTCCACTGACCATCTCCGATGAAATCCTTTACAATGATAGACTTAGTGCGTCTTTTGTGGGAAAAATGACCAGCAAGTTCACCTCTCCCCAACCAATTACCCCCAAAAACTACTATTACCCTTGTTGATAAATTATCGAATATTTTTCTCAACTTTTCCTCTAATTTGCATAAAATGTTTTCAAACATGCGAGTCCCCTGAGGCCCATTTTTTCTTCACAGAATGAGACCTAATACTATATTTAGATCTTAAGTAGGAGGTCATGAGAAGATTTTTGGTGCTAAACCTCCACCATCTTTTCATGGAGAAAGTATTGCTAATGTCGTACATCGATCTTATGCCAAATCCACCTTCATCCTTGGGAAGACAAAGGTTCTTTCAGGAACTCCAATGATATTTTCATTTACCAGCTGAAGTGTCCCAGAGGAACCTTCCAAAATATTTTCAATAATGTCAAGAGTACCTTTGGTTGGACTCATGGTAGACACAGTGTAAATAGGCAAATATTGAAGGATGCTTTTGATGAGAACCATTCTAGCACCACAAGTTAACATTCTACTTTGCCAATTGTTGAGTCTCTTGACAATTTTAGTCACCATCGTATCAAAGTAAAATTTTTTCTTTCTCCCAACGTATAGAGAAAATCCAAGATAATTGAAGGGAAAGACTTATCCACAAAGCATGTAGCCTCCCTCATTTTGTTAATTCATTGAGCTCTTGCTTTAGGATCAGTAAGAAAATAGCTTTTATCTTTGTTGACTTTTTCACCAGAAGACTTCTCATAATTGCTAATTTGTTTCATGATCAACCTGACTGATTTGTTGTTCCACCACTGAAGATTACTATATCGTCTTCATATGCCAAATGATTTATTTGGGGTCCTTTGTGATTCAAATAAAAAGGAGTGAAATCAGGGTTGTGTTGAAGTTGATTGAGTGATATGGACAACACTTCTGCAACGATGATGAAGAGAGCCGGTGACAGGAGATCCCCTTGCTTAAGCCCATAAGAAGAAGTGAAAAAGCCTATTCTTACGCCATTAATCACAATCGAATACCACACATATGATATCAATCTCCAAATAATATCTGTCCAAGGTTCTCCAAAGCCAATTTTTCTCAGGATTGGGGTAATAAAAGTCCAAGACAATATGTCATATTGTCACGACCCCAATTTTTCCTGTAAGATGTCGTAATGACACCTAGTCTTAGGTACTAGGTAAGCCGAACACTCACTGAATTAATGGAAAATTCAACCAAAAACTATTAAACAAGAACAGAAATATTCTATACAAAGCTTACAATCCCAAAACGGGTAATACAAGTCATAAACTCTACTGAGTTTACTAGAAAGTTTTCTAAGTACAACTGTTTCAGAATAGAAATAAACAGTACAAGTACAATATCAGAAGGTGATTCCGAGGACTGCGAACGCGATGACATGTTTACGTTGAGTCTCCACAGCAAAACTCGAGCAACTAGCTATTGATTAACCAACTCCAAAATACCTAGATTTGCACAAAAATATGCAGAAAGCGTTGCATGAGTACACCAAAGCGGTATCAAGTAAGTATCAAGTAAGTATCAAGACTAACCTCAGTGGAGTAGTGACGAGGGACAGTCAAGACATCTACTGGAATAAACAACCTGAACTAGTATGAAAGTGAACTAACAGGGAAACAGTGCTAATATAAAGCTAATCACGGTAAGGAAGACAAAGCAATACTCGCAATGAAATACTAGAAATAACAATGAGAAACAAGAAGCAACCAGGTAATAATGCTGTAGAATGTGCTGAACACAGTCTGATTCCGGTGAAACCAAATAAAGGAAAACATGTAACAACTCATTAAGAACCACCACTTTTACACCATATTTATTCAAGAATTTCCACGAGGTACCAAACCTCATAATCACAAATCACGGGTCCCAATTCATGAACCCTAGTCACTTGGAATCTTGTTCCCACGTTACAATTCATAACCGCACGGACAACTCGCGTTCCAACAATAATAATGACTCATGACTACACGAACAACTCACCTGCCAACAAGATAACTCTCACACGTAAGGCAAGTACAAGGGAGTATATGTAAATGGTCAAAACATCATGATTCATCTTCTTAGACTGATATGGGTGATTTATTTACGTGTATGCTTGTGCAAGTATTGTACCACAATTCAAGTCAACAAGTAAGAATAGCGACAATGAATGAAACATAAGAAACGATCACCATAAAATGTAGATGTGATAAAGTTAGGAATGAAATTGAAACAACGAGTAGTACCACAATATTATCTACACATACCTAAACAAATAGTGCAACACGGAGAAAGACAATTAGTAGTATACTAAGGAAACAACAATCAAAGACAAGTACAAAAGAATGGGGGCAATGTCAACAAGATTCACTACCGAGGTATCGCCTCGTAGTCTCAAATCATAAAATGAATCACAATCTTTCCTTATATCACCGCGGGAGCCTTTACATTTAGTTTTGAAAATTATTTTTCCCGAAATAGCATCCCGTGTTTTAGTTCACGTTATCACACTGCATGGCTTCTAATAGTTCCCCTACTAGCCACACGTATGAAGCCCACCTTATCTCACCGAACGCGTTTCAACACCCAGACCTTGTACCACCACATGCGTATCAATAATAACAACAATATAGAAGAAACCTCGTGCAAACATCATAACAACAACACGACAGAAACCCCATGCAAACATCATAACAATCCTCTCAACAATAACATGTGTGCCAAAACATAACAACTCAACAAAATGACTTTCATAATATCTGCCCATATACCACAACATTTCCTCAAAACAGTATCAATATCACAACCATACATAGCCCTCAGCTCAACAATACGGAATACAACAACAACAATAACATTAGGATACAATAAGTAAACCAACTTAGGAACTTCAGAACACAAGGAAAAGGTAGAACGAGCTCACAAAGAAAGACACAACAGGGAATAATGTTCTCACAAGAATATATCAGCAAGGAAGAGATAATGTGTAGCAAGGATTGCACAAAAGTACAATTCGACGATAAGAGAGATAACATGAATCAATGATTCCAACTAAGGATAAGCCATCAACTAAAAGGGATAACAAAACTTCATTTAAGTTTTAGCAATTACGGGAGAGATACAACAAGTTCAATTAAGGATAAGCAATTATAGAAAAGATAATAATAACTTCAATTAAGGATCGACAATTACGGAAAATATAGCATGGAAATAAAAGAGGCAACAAATTTAGTTACGACACATAAGAGTTTAATCGGCAATAAGGGTAGAAAATGAAGCAATTAATTCCAAATAAGACACGTAAGGGTGAATTTAGTAAATAGGGATTTAACATGAAAAAACAACTTCATATCTAATGAACATAAGAACCTAAGAGCCCTAAACGGTCAAATTTTCCACAAATAAGCTCGAGAACGTACTCGTCATCTCGCGTACACGACCTTCACATGACACAATTTGCACAAATAACTCGAGTCCTAAGGGGGTAGTTCCCCTACACAAAGTTAGGCAAGATACTTACCTCAAAGAAGCTAGCCCATTACTCTAAAAGGACCTTCTTGAGTGAGACATTGGACGACTCAAATCTAACCAAAATAACTTTAAATCATAAATAAAACTCATAGGAAATCCAAATTACGGACCTTACGAACCTTCAAATCCAAATACGGACGCATGCCTAAGTTTAAAATCACCATACAAGATATTGGAATCATCAAAAGGCCATTTCATAGTGGTCTACACAAAAGTCAATAATCCGGTCAACTCTTAACGCTTAAGCTTCTAAAACATTAATCCTTCTTCCAAATTGATCCCGAATAATTTGAAAAATGAACTCGCCATACACGCAAGTCAAGATAGATAATACGAAGCTGCTCGAGGCCTTAAGCTGCCGAACGAGATGCTAATTTTCAAAATGACCAATCGGGTCATTACACGTATGCCTTGGCCATGTCTAGTTTAATAACAATGTTACCCCCTCTGTCACTTTGCTAACACCTTGAGTAATTTCTTGAGCAAGCATGATATTTTATGTAATGAGTATACTCTTATAAAGCTGATTTGGTTGTCCGAGATAATTTTGGTAGCAAAGTATTAAGCCTCCCAACCATAATCTTAGAGATGATCTTAATGGTGAAATTTGTCAAGCTAATGGGTCTAAGCTCTGAAAAGGTCGAAGGACATTCCATTTTTGGAATAAGAACCAGGCATGAGTGAGAAAAAAATTGATTAAGTTTTTTCCATTGAAAATTCAATTACAAATACCGTAATATCATTCTTGATAATCTCCCAATAAGTTTGAAAGAAGACCCTGTTAAAACCATCCGGACCAGTTGCACTATTGGCATTGAGACTAAAAACTATTTCCTTAACTTATTGGCATCAGGAATGACTGCGAGGTGCTCATTTTTCTCTGCAGAGATACATCGCGGGATACAGTCAAGTAGAGAGGTATTCAAAATTGGGGCCTCTAAGTTAAAAAGTTTCTCATAGTGTCGCACAATCGCCTTTGAAATATTATCGTCCCATTGTATCCATCTATTTGTATGATTTTTGATCTTCTGAAGATGTAATCGTCTTCTTCTATATCGAAGAACACTGTGAAAATTGCTATTATAGTCTCCTTCTTGGAACCATTTAATATGGTACTTTTGTCTCATGATATCTTCCTAAAGTCCTAACCATATGATATATTCTGCACGAGCTTTGTTAAGATCTTCTCTGCTGTCCTCTGTATTGAGGTGAAGGTCTAGTTCTTCAAGTTTCCGCACGTTCCCTTCTCACGTATTGAATTGCTCATAGATATCCCCTATGCTCTCCATTGTCCAGTGACTTAACTTCCTGCTCAATGCTTGAAGTTTACTTTTAAGTCTCCATATAGCATTCCCAGTGATTTGATTGTTCAAAGAGTTCTTCACAACCTCCAAAAAATCAGGCTATTGCACTCAAAACTTAAAACTTAAATACCCGATGACATCCTTTTGCTCATTGTGATATTTCATGAGAAATGGTCAGTGATCTGAACCAGTTCTCACTAAGTGTCTGGCACAATTGTGTTGTAATTTATGTGTCTATTTTTCATTCACTAAGATTCTGTCGAGTCTTTTTCAGATTCTCTTGCTTGGTTTTCTATTGTTGCATCAAGGGTATCAAGCACCAACATAGCCTATGTCCACAAGACCACATGTATACATGGTAGTGATGAAATCAAAACTTCTCTGAGCTATGTGTGGTCTACCTTCCAAATTCTTAGTCGGATCCATAATACCATTAAAATCTCCTCCAATGCACTATGGACCACTTGTTACACTACTAATGTTTTCAATCCTTTCCCATAAATCTTTTCTCTCTGTATTAGAACACTTTGCATAAAATGCTGTAACATGAATACTTTCATATAAATTATAGTCATTTATGCTTAAAGTAATCTGCTGCTCTCCATTGGTAACAACCACATCTTGACAATTCTAAAAATACCATATTTGGTCATTGTCATTGGCCACACAATGCTAGAATCCCAAGAACTTTTTTTAGCCTTCAATTTTGCTACTATCAATGAAAGCTTCAAAGATTGCCACATATTCACATTTGTTGATGTTGATAAATTTTTTTAATCTATGAATTTCCTTTTTGGATGCCACTCATCTAATATTCTAAAATATCGCGCTAATCATGGATAATTTGGGGATTTAATTGTCCATTTTTCTACCTTCCTTCTGTGAGGAGGTGGGGTTTTTTATTTGTTCTTTCTTCCACTCTTCCTCTTTCTGATTCTGTCTCTTCCATTGAGTGGGCAGCCATTATTGTCAAATTCTTCTTCTTGTTCTTGGGATATTTCTTTGCTAGCCTTTTCAAAATTCTGCTTTGATATAAAAGGGGCTGGCACTTTTTGCTGTGAATCCTATCCTTATTTTTGTTTATTTTGTGTGCCTCACAGTAAAAATCAACAATCATGTGTATAGGTTCTTGATTTTTCTACTCTTTATCAATAATACTAGTTTGAAATTGCTGCATTCTTGATACTTTTTCTCAGTTGCGTAATTGTCTTTATTGCTTTGTTCCCTTCTGTCATACATCTCATCCTGCTCAACCTCCCGTTTTCGTGCTTAGAACTGTCGCTATGTTCTTCACTTTTAATATCTATTTTTTGCTGCTTTCCTCTTCATGTTGTGCTATTATAGCAGGCTTGACTCTATCTGATTCCAACATTTGATTTCATTCCATTTCGCTATTTTCAGGGTGAGTATTTTTGGATATCGTGCTATTAGCATGCATCCTAATATTTAAGTCCTTATCGTGATGCTCCTCCATATTGCTCTACCCTGGTTGAACCCTTTCTATTTCTTCTATAGTGTTTTCAGTAGTTACCTCTGTGCGACGCTGTTGATTATTTAACTTGCCCGAGGTTCCCTTGATGATTAACTTCCTTTGACTTGTAGTATGTTTGAACAAATTATTTTCTGTGGCATCTTAGTTTTTCTCTCTTTTCTCTTCCTGGCAGTGGTTCTTTCCTTCATGTTCTAGCTCATTTCTTGTTCTATTTCTTCTTATTTTCTTCCTGTTCTTTTGCTTTTGCTTCTTCTTTTTTCTTTTGTCTGTTCCTCTTAGTGTTGGGTACATGCCATTGCTCTTTGTCCTTCTTGAATTTGATATCTTTTGTAGTTACCTTTCTATGGTTGAGGTGCTAATTTCCTTGAAAACCTTCTTCTATTGCTTATTTGTCTATCTTGCTTTTCTATAGCTTTCAAGGTCTCTCCTTTATCCAAATTCTCCCTATTTTTCTGATCCTCTTTTGCTTTATTTCCCCTCTGTAATCCTTTGTGTTTCAGAATCCTCCATAATTTATTTTCTTTATCACATCCCTAACTAGCATTAATTAGTTACAATTTTATTTCATTACTTTAGAAGCTGGCCTGTCAATTGTGTCACACCCCAACCTTGGGAGGTGCGACCGACACAGATGACTAAAGGCTCCTACGAACCGATGTCCATACTTAGACCTTATAACATAAAATTTGGGCCAATGAGGCTTGCGCATAAGCATTCAAATGATTATGACTGACTGTGGATGAAATCTTAACAATATTGGATATGTATACAAGCACAACGTTGTCAACATGGTCATTACAATATTTAAATACTTCCAAATACTCGTCTACAAGCCTCTAAGAGCACCATAATACATAAATTGGTCAGAACAGGGCCACGCTGTACCCAAAATGACTGGAACATAACTTTTGTACCTAGCGACTTCTAAACGGCTACTCTGGAGAAGTGGAGTTAACGTACATCCTACTGAGGAAGGACGTCATCGGGTGTATTTGCACCTATAGGCATGAGCACATCGCTCAAAAGAAAGGGTCATGAGTACAAAAAATGTATTGAATATGCAAGACTAAGAAGGTATATAAATCCAGGGCATACCATAAGAGATATAAACACGTGATTTCAACCTGAATGCCGAAAACAAGCCACCAGGGGCGTAAACTGTGGAGACCATAAAACTTAAAAGTATGCAAGCTTTATAAAAGGTTAAGCCGCTCATGGAGACTGTTCAATAAATATAATATAATATTACTCAGCCACTCTTTGGGCTATATCATTTTATATCATACCCAACCTCGTAGAAGACTCGACAAAGTTTTATTCTTCTATCACATCGTACCCAGCCTCAGGAGGTCTCGGTCGTACCCGGACAAACAAGGGATCAATAGTATTTCATAGCACATCATTCCATACACGGTCTCCAAGAGAGCTCAGTCGTACCTGACCACTCAAGGGCCGATAGTATTTCACATTGCATCTCATCATACCCAACTGATCAGTGATCGCAAATTAGGTGCCATTATCCGACTGTTTTTATATATATATATATATGTATATAAATATATATATATATATATATATATATATTTATATATATGTATATAAATATACACACACACACACACATACACATACACGAGATCATTTTCAAGAAATACTAAGAGTAACTGAGAGTGAATCATATTTTCCGACCTCAAGATACTAACTGGAACCATCTCAGGATTGAAGGAAATGCTACCGGCAAAAGTACAAGAATAAGAGAAAAGTTATGAAGAAGACTTAGAAAAAACCAATCTTTCAACATAATAATCCTTTAGAGAGAGATGCTTACACTAAATCATCCTAAGAAAGAAGGTTGTCTTACATTCCTTATCGATGAACTATCTATGCTTCATGGGTAACTCCGTCTTCAACGAATCTCCAAGAGTCAGTACCATAAGATGAAAAATATTATAGTGGAGATCTCAAGCTTCTTCACGCCATATTTGATGAGCGCAAAACACAACACGAAATCGATTCTCGCTAGCCAAAGATAGTATAGTAAAATTATCGTCTCCACAGGGATCGTATTTCAATAATGTTCAAGTAATCTCTAATTTAACGCTATTCAGGATGATTAACACTTTGATTAGAATGATTTTGAACTAAACTTAACTATTAAAACTAAAGAAATTAACAATTGATCTAGAAAAGACAAGATTTGAGCAACACTGAAATAATCAATGTGAGAAATAAGGGTAGTGAAAACATAGGTGCAAGATAGCTATTCGGAATATAACTCTAGTTCAATTCACTCTAATGTTCTAATCTTAACTATACAAGGAGAACTATATAAAGCACTGTGAAAATATGCAAGAACACATCAATGTACTAGTCTTTAGGAAAACGTCCCTCGAATATACTCCTAACTTGATTTAACAACAATTCAACAAGCTCTGTCAATTACTTTGAAGAATCACCAAATTAAACCGAACACAGTAGTGCAAAGATATTCACCCAAAATATTTCTCTTTTGATTAATAATTTGATGAACAAAATTTCAATCAATTCAAAGCTCTATATTCGTCAAACCCTAAAGTAAACTACTCCATAATCATGGATAAAGTCATCACAAATAAAGTTAATGAATAAGAAAACATGAATTCAATCCAAACTTGGGTGTTGAGTTTAGGAAAGAATGATGAATCCTTGTCTCTTCGAGTTTCCAATGCTCTCTCAATCTTTCGTAGGTCAAAAGTCCATTCAAAAACGTATTTTTCGTATATTTATACCATATAAGAACGGATCCGGACGGAACTACCCTTTCTAAGACGAAGTAGGAAAATATGAAAATACACTACCCCTGCCTTCGACCTCTGCTTTTCATACTTGACCTGCTAGTACTTCAACCACCGTGAGACACCTCCCTCCATGTCCTTTCTCATCCTTCGCTACCGAAATATTGCATCAAATCAGAACCCATCTCTATAGCACCTGAACCAATAAATTGCTACCAACTCTAAGCCTCATCGAAGTTCATCTTTCTCGAGCCATCAACATTAAAAACACTGATTCAATTCTGAAACCGATACACACCGCTATCTTCTTAGGCATTATTTCACCAAACCTTGCCTCGAAGTAAATAAAAAAAGACCATAACACTGGCAAACCTTAATGCGTTCAACAAGGACGACGACACCACATCACCAATGAATTCCACCATGCTAGAAAATATCAAGTCTCGTTACTCCATCAACCAAAGCCTGAACATCATAGTCGGATTGCCCTTCCTTTGCTGGAATTAAATGTTGAATCTCCAAATCATGTGCTGAGAAATCCTCTTTTCAAGTCATTCACTACCGCAATCCATAAATAAACACCCTACTATTTACATCAACACTTCATGATAACCACTCATGAACATCGTAACAATACATGCATAGCCTTAAAACCATAGGAAGTACAGATCTTGAACTGAAACGACAAAACATCCTTCACAAGGCAAGAAACATAGCCTACCCGAGCACGTAGGGGAAAACATCATGCACCACGTTTTCAGTACCAATACAACTACTAGACGCCCAATTGATAACAAGCGCTTCGCGTCACATAAGATTGAGTAGGAAGAAAATAAAGGCATAAGTCTCAAAGGAATCAAACTGCACGATAAAGGAATCAAGAAGGAAAGTGCTCCTAACGAACCTGTAGCCTCTCGAAGATAAGTACAGACGTATCCGTACGGATCCGCAAGACTCTACTAGACTTGCTCATGACTCGTGAGACCCAAGTGAACCTAACACTCTGATACCAAGCTGTCACGACCTGAAATTCACTAAAGGCCGTGATGGCGCCTAACACTGCCATCAGGCAAGCCAACAATGATTGATCAACTTGTTTACTCATTTTATTACTTTGAAATCATAATTTTCGTTAATTAAACAGGATAAAATAGAATTTACAGGGTAAATGATGATATTTACACGAACTACAATAATGAACAACCTGGAGGAACCCCCAAAAATTGGTGTCACAAGTGCATGAGAATCAACTAGGAAATTTAATAAAATACAACATTTGTCTGGAATACAAATTAGACAGGAGAATACAAATAACTCTGATGGAAACTCTGCAGGTTGCAGATCGTAATATGGAATGCAGCTCATGGCGAAGTCTTCTCAATGGCCGCACCTTTGCGCCCAAAAGACCACTAGACATATATGTAACTGCACAATAAGTGCATCAAGTGCACCATGAGTACATAAATCAACGCGTACCCAGTAAGTATCTAGACTAACCTCGGTGAAGTAGTGACGAGGGATCGACATCGACACTTACTAGTGGTCCAATAAATCAAATACAACAGAAAGTAAACATATGCGGGGCAGGATAAATAAATGAAATAACAAGTATAAATACGTGATACAATCCTCCTCTCAACAATAAACTCACACTCTCAGTTAGTAGTTACCTCCGCAATCGGAGTATATATATAATGGATCTCACCAGATAGGTCGTCACAGTTCAAATCAGGAAAACTCACAGATACACTAGATTTTTGTCGAATAATACGCACGATTCCATAAGAGTATTTTATAGAAATACCGAGGCGTACGACCCGATCCAATCATAATACGTGCACTATCGAGGGTCGAACGACACGAACCATAGATACACTATTATATAGCCGAGGTGAATGGCCCGCTCCCATGAGAGTGTGATATATAATCATGCCGAGGCGCACGGTCCGATCCCATAATAATGTGCGCACTGTTGAGGGTCGAACGACACAAGCCATGGATGTATCTATTATACTGCTGAGGCGAACGACCCGATCCCATTAGAATAAGAATGTTTAACGGATCCTTGACCCCATTCACGAATAAAGGTGCGAGTTATGAACTTTAAGGAAGCTTTTCAATGAAAACGCACAACACGGGAGAAATTTGTAAGAGGAGCAGGAGCACAATTATTTCGCGGCTAATCATGAAACTCGTCAAATCTATACAATAGAAAGTATATCACTCTACGCAAGTCTAGTCTCATTATTAATGCAAAATAAAGGAATTGAACAAGCAAAGATAACTCAATAGTGCAATTATAGCATGGTGTGAACCTAAGTCTACCCGGACAAAATCAGAAATTCTAGCATAAGCACGGACACCCGTCACATCATACGTGCGTAGGTCCCACAACATGTGGCACATAATATAAAACACCTACAGGGTAAATTCCCCCTCACAGGGTTAGACAAGAGACTTACCTCTCTATGAAGTTCTATAACCGGCTCCAACGTCACTCTAACTCCTCAAACCGATACCCTTCACTCCAAAACTAGTCAAAAAATGTGCAAACCAATAAAAATACACTCTAATACTCATAGGAATCAATTTAACAATCCCCGACTCGGATCGAAAGGTCAATAAAGTCAACCCTCAGGCCCACGAGCCCGTATTTCAAAACTTTTTGAAAATAAATATGACCTTCCGCGCTCCGTTCACGAAAGAGGGATTTGACATATTAACACTCTTTTGGATAGGATGGGGTATTAAGGAAAGAAGAGTCGCCACCTAATGATTATTAAGGTGTGTTAGGGAACCTATTATGTAGATTACTCTGTTTGACTATTCAACGCCACCAAAGATCGGGTAAGGGATTAAATTACCTCAAAGAGAAGGTGTTAGGCACTCTTCGAGGTCCACAACTGTGGATCCTGGCCGAACTTAAAACTATGTGGATTACAAATAGGTAAGATAAACACAAAGAGTAAGGATCAAACGAATTCATTGACAAAATGAGAAGTGAGTATTACATGAATATAACTATTACATCTATATTAGACGATTAGACGAATAAAGAAGAGAGAGTGTGGAGGGGGGGGGGGGTACCTAAGTTTTTTAGCCTAAAGGATCACCCCGTGCAACATAAATAATATTTCATAAACATCTATATTAGATGATTAGACGAATAAAGAAGAGGAAGGGGGGGGGGGTCCCTAAGTTTTTTAGCCTAAAGGATCACCCCGTGCAACATAAATAATATTTCGTAAACATCTACATTAGATGATTAGACGAATAAAGAAGAGGAGGGGGGGGGGGAGTCCTAAGTTTTTTAGCCTAAAGGATCACCCCGTGCAACATAAATAATATTTCGTAACTCCCTTGAAATAAGGAGTTACTCATATTATTCAGCGGGCTCAGACTATCATCTCCTGCTACCCGATTACTATGTTACAATGTTTACCTAAAGTGTTCTAATTCAATTCTAGGTTGTACCTTATGCGTGCACTACCTGTCCCATGACTACGGTCCAGGAGGCATTGGACCTCTATTTGGGTGGTTCTAGACTTTACTTAGGCTGCTCAAAATGATAAAACTACGCGACATACAAAACAACTTGGACTTCAGGTAAGGAAAGTTAAGGGTTTAAGTTAGCCTCCACACTTAAACAACAAATACACACAAAATAGGCTCTCACATAAGGCGTTTAGACAGTCTAAGGACTGATACAAAATTAGGGATCGTTAAGCCCTATAAACATGATTTCTAGATGACCATGGACTCACACAAGCATGCAGTTTAAGGAGCCACTTATAGACATGACTCCTAAATAATTAAACGGTTATTGCATTCTGATTATTAAATAAATAAGTTATTATACCTATTGACATGATTTCTAAGTGATTTTCGCAGTTAAAGGACAGTGAATAGATTGGAAAATGCTTAGAATTGCTCGTGCTTTCCAATAGTGACATGGTTAAACGATAAACAACGTTTGAAGAGTTTAACATTAAAATGAGTGGTGATATCCTATAGACAGGATCTCTAAAGATTGGCGATGGCAATGATTTCCTATATTTAGTTCTTATAGACATGTTCTCTAGGTGAGCATCATAATAGCAACAACGATCAACTAATTAAAATTCTACATGCATGATTTCTAATGCATTTTGGAAGTAGTTATGCAAGTTGAGGGAGTGTTTACTTCCTATAGGCATGCTGTCTAGAAACATGTAGCAGTATACATAAGAATAGATGAAGCCTTCGAACTCATGTTTATTGGTAGACGAGTAGTGTGTGTGTGTGATTGTCCTAATGGCATGATTTCTACCAGTGCAACCAAAATTGAAAGGCATACATATAGCATGTTGGATAAATAAATCATATGAATCCTATAAGCATGCTGGCTACCCTTTCATGCAAGCATTAAACGTACCCATTTCCCCATTTCACTAATAGCCCCAATTGTTTATTACAAAGTTATTACAGACCCAAAAGAAATAAATACCTAGTATCGCTGGGCCTTCAACAAAACACTTTCTTCACCAAATTAGCACCCAATTAGCAGGGAACCATATTCATTAGCAAAACCCAGAAATTACAGGGAAAAGCCCAAGCCAAAATAAAACAGTTCAAATTGACCACATGACCGACCATTGAGTTGCCCAGAAATCACTTTAACCAAAACATCTCGCATGTTCAAATGATAGAATGAGGAAAAAATTGGGTGTCTAAGATAACTCAGGTATCAGAAGTAAAGAGGATGGCCAAAAGACCTCAAGACCTAGTGTGTCAGAGTTCACAAGGGTCTCAAATGGACCCCGAGCAATGCTCACACTAGGGAGGGCAATAGTAAGAGCCTTGGTGGCCTTGGCTTTCAATCGGCCAAGAATGCCAAACTTAGAATGGTATAGATATCAAAGGAGATTGAGAACATGACTCATTGACATAATTTTAAGAGATACACTCTCATTTTAGAAGTAGACATAGTAGAATTGTTCAAAACACAAAACATACTAGTTAAGAAATTCAACAAAGCTTAGAGGACAAGTTCATCACTTAGCAAGATAACACATTGGCAGACATGTATTGAAAGAGTAAAGGGAGAACTAGGTTTGCAAGATTACAAGATCAACCGGGTTATCATTCTAAGGTGCATATTACCAAAACAAGTCTAAAAAGAATAATGCTTGAAGATCCAAGTTATGCTAAGGATTTATCACAATATCACAAGACAACCATGTTAAACTTACAACATGAGGCAAAAAAACATTTGACATGGTGAGAAAACATAAATTGAGATAGACATTCTAAAAGTATCAAATAATCACTAAGGATACAGGATTATGCAAACCAAAGTCATGCTGAGGAATACATTAACAGGAAAACAAGTCATAGTTGATAGTGAAGACCTTAATCTAGATTAGGACTAATTACATATGAAAGCCATCCATTATANGGGGGGGGGGGGGGGGGGGGGAGGTTATCTTATGTTAGATAGCAAATGTACACATCAACACAGTAGACTATTACGAACTTAAGTGGGTCCAAATCATTCAAGCGAAGCATGTTCAAATAGCACACCCCAAACTGGTTGCTTTTGGGTAATACTAAATAGGTTTCAATACAAGTGTAAAAACTAAAAGATTGCACATAGAAGTAACTCAAAATACATTAGCTAATCGAGCTTAACATGGTCCAAATTATTCAAGTTAGGTATAAGCAAATACATATTTCAAAACTGAAAATTTAGGCAAAATCAATGCTAAAGAGGTTCGAATCATGAAATAAGTTCAATGCCAACTAAACTGCACTCAGGGATGGTCTAGGAAACATATTAGGTCAGGAAATTTCTGAGGTGCAAATCATGAACATAGAAGCATGAAATTGCAAAAGCTAAGAAACATACCAGTTATTAGTTGACAAATAGACAAACAAGGAAGAACAAATTCCACAATATTCTGAACACCAACAAAGAACAATAAAGCCCAAGATCTTAGTGCGTCAGAGTTCCTAAGGGCTTCGAGTGAACCCGGGCAGTGCTCGCACCAAGAAAGTCGAAAAAGTCAAATTCCGATGGCCTTGGATTTCTGCCGTCCAAGAGCCAAAGTACAAAATGAGAGAATAATGAGAGAATAGAGTAACAACTTTGAGTTTTTAGTAAAACCAGTGGTAATTTTTCGATTAAAGTGTGTCCAAAAACGTGAATCGGGGAGGGGTTTATATAGTGATGAAATTGAGATGGTCGAACAAGGAAAACAGTCAATCAAACCTAAATCAGAAAAGAAAATATCGCATGCAATCTGTAATAGAACCAGTAAAGAAAAATCGAAATCCAAACCCTAGTTGGAATCGAACTTAGGGCAAATCATTTGCAATCCCCAATCATGACAGAATCAACAGAGATATACCATATATAAGAGAGATTTTCTCTTCTACAATTCATAGGACCACAATAGCACCCAGAACCATAGAATCAAAGACGGATCTGGCTTTCCATAAGTGAAATGGTAACGAAAGTTACCATAAAATGAGTAATAGTAGCAAGAAAAGGCAAGTAAGCCCGCGTATAGACGCGTATAAGGAATAAATTAGGAGGGATCTCCATGGTCGTCTAGGGTTTAGTGTGAGAGTGGAGATGAGAGAGTGTTGGGGCGGCAAAAATGGGGAATGGGTCTTTAGTGTTTGAGTTTGGGGATATAAGGAGAGATGGGGATTTATTATGGGCCGTTGATCATTGAAGATCGACGACCAGGATTGAATAAGAATTGGGGCGGGTTAAACGCAATGGGTCACGACCAGAATTTTAAAGGGGTCATTTGGTTGGGATCCTGAAGAGCCAAGTGGAGTGGGCCAAAGGTTTTGGGCCTGATTTTGGTCTGGAACTAGCCTTGTATTGGGTTATAAATTAAATATGTGAAATTGTTTTAAAAATAATTTATAAAAGAGATTAATAAATAATAAAAACATCACTTATGTATTAAAGTGATTTAGAATACTATCTTGGCATTAAAAAAATATAAAAAATACTATTTAGCCCAAATAATACAATAAAATATAATTACACATAGAATATAGGCTATTATTGCAAAATTATACAAATAGCTTAAAAATACAAACATAATTATATGAAATAAATTAAAATATTATGAAACATATATGTGGATTCAAATAATATATTGGATGATTACATCATCATAAATAATTTAAAGTGATAATATTTAAGTAATTTAAATGCAAAAATAATAATTTTAAAGCTCTCAAAGTTATAAAAAAATTATTAAAAAATGATTGTAAATTAAATAATGATGCAAAGATGAAATTTTGAAAGTATATACTCTTTAAAAAATATGAGGACAAAATTGGGTATAAACAGCTACCTCTCTTTACCCGGGAATGGTGAACGAATTATTGGGTAAAGAAAATGATGACTGATTTTGGCCGAATTGAGTGAGGAATGATGTGATTTGAAAAAATAGAGGTCCAACCCTGGTTCGTGAGTTGCATACATATCTCTGGTGTTACGGGAATCAGGCTGTGTGTAGTTTTGCATCCAATAGTGAACAAGGCCGATGAAGTTGCTATAGGAATACTCGCATGTAGGTTTCTTTTAGGTAGGATTGTATTAGATGAATTTATTCGAAGTCATCAGTGTGAATTTGAAACATTACAGATGTATCACAGAGCATATGTATGAACGGTCATAGAGTATAAGGCGGTTAATGTCAATTGCGTTTGAAGCAATTGCAGGATGTGAACGTTGTGAACGGAAATCGGAGCGAGGATTTCTCCCGTTTGAAGAACGGTTACTTCCCAGAATACCTGCAAAACTTAAAACACGATGCATACAAATATATATAGGTTATTTCGAGAATTTAAACATGATGCAAATTCCATTTGGACCATGCATGTTGTCTTTGGACGGTGAAGATGACGTCCTTAGCCCATGACGTCCTGGGCCATGAAGCGTATGATAAGGAATTTGCAGGCCATGAAATGTTTCCCTCGGGCCATGAGGATGGTGCCTCTGGACTATGACGCCTTTGAATAATGGTATGCAGTTTCAAGAGATCCTCAGGCCATGGAATGATGTTTCCCAGCTATGAGGATGGCGCCTTCGGACTATGACGCCTTCGTACAAAATGGCGATGTTTTAGCCTATGAATGCATAGATATGATGCTCAGTCATATGCGAAGACGAGACAAGACAAGGCTTAGTCTTGTATGAGATGAGGGTAATGCTTAGCCCTACGCAATAAAGGGTATAATGCTTGACCTTATTCTTATGCAAAGGAGGGGAGACAATGCTTACTCTCATGTAAAGAAGGTAATGCTTAGCCTTATGCAATTATGGAGGCAATACTTAGTCTCATGCAGAGGAAGGGAGACAGGGCTTAGTCTCGTGCAAAGAAAAGGCAGTGCTTAGCCTTGTGCAATTACGGAGGCAATGCTTAGCCTTATGCAAGAATATGAGACAGTGCTTAGTCTCACGTAGGGAAAGGCAATGCTTAACCTTATGCAATTAGGGAGGAAATTCTTAGCCTTATGCAAGAAGAAGAGACAAGTCTTAGTCTCATGCAGGGAAAGAAAATGCTTAGACTTATGCAATTAGGGAGGCAATACTTAGGCTTATGCAAGAAAAAGAGACACTACTTAGTCTCGTGCATGAAAAGAAGTGCTTAGCCTTATGCAATTAGGGAGGCAATTCTTAGCCTCATGAAAGAAGAGGAGACAAGGCTTAGTCTCATGCAATTAGGGAGGCAATGCCTAGCCTCATGCAAAAGAGGAGGAAATTCTTAGTTTCATGCGAGGAAAGGCAGTGCTTAGCCTAATGCAGTAAACAGAGACAATTCTTAGTCTCATGCATGGAAAGACAATGCTTATCCTTATGCAATTAGGGATGCAATTCTTAGCCCCATTCAAGAAGAGAAGACAATGCTTAGTCTCATTCAGGGAAAGGCAGTGCTTAGACTTATGCAATTAGGGAGGCAATGCTTAGACTCATGCAATAAAAGGAGACAATGCTTAGTCTCATGCAATTAGGGAGGAAATGTTTAGCCTCATGCAATAAAACAATGAGTGATAGTGATAAAGTAGAGTATTTCTTAGCTGGAGATGTTCGCACTAGATAACTTGTTATCTTGGAAGCGGTGACTGATGTTTCTGCGGATATTGTTGTCTTATCGTGCATGTATCCAAAGAAAAGACTATGAGTTATGTGGGGGAAAGGTCGGTTCGTGCTTTCGTCTTCTTGCTTCACCTTTGCTTCTGTCTTGAGGCCCTATTTGAGTTACCCTGTGTATCATTTGGCTGTCATTGAAAGAAATTTTTCGAAAAAATATGCGTGCATGTGCAAAATATAGTTATTTGAAATGTAGTAGTGTGTGATGTCAAATAATTTAGATGAACCGATGACTGTGACGCATTTAGAGGCATTGCGACCTCCTTGCCTTAGAACTTTGAGGTCCCTCAAAATTCTTCCCTAGTTTAAATGCAATATTTTTTGGCTGTTCCACATATGACGAAGTCAGTTGAACTTGCGATCTTGGCCCAATTTCTGATCATGGGGAAATGAAGATTTTATTGAGATGTGACCAAATCCACATGGCTGCCTACATATACCCTCTTAGAAGGGAATCAGGTCAAGCGTAGTTCAGTTACATCAAGTGAAGAACTGTAAACAATGCTAAACATAATATCTCTTGATTGCGTCTTAGTTGATAGGTTTTGTCCAAATCTCTCCGTCCATTTCTGCAAGTATGAGCGCTCCTCCTGTTTGTACTCAATGAACCATGTAACGACCTTGATAGCTGGGTGAGAATTTCCCTTTGGCTTCATCCTGGTGTGGGAAGATTTTCTTTAGCACCAGCTGCCCCGGTGCAAATTGCCTCGGTCTGACCTTTATGTTGAAAGCTCTGGACATTCTATTCTGGTAGATTTGTCCGTGACATACCACATTCATTCTCTTTCCATCATGAGAGCTAGTTGTTCATAACGACTTTTTACCCATTCTGTGTCCCTGAGCTCAACTTCCTGTATGATTCTTAGCAAAGGGATTTCCACTTCAGCAGGAATAACCGCTTCTGTACCGTAGACTAATAAATAGAGAGTTTCCCAAGTTGATGTGCGAACCATGGTACGATACCCAAGCAGAGCAAACGACAACTTCTCGTGCCATTGATTGTAGTTATCTACCATTTTCCTCAGTATCTTCTTGATGTTCTTGTTAGCGGCTTCTACAACTCCATTCATTTGTGGCCTATATGCTGTGGAATTCTTATGCTTGATCATGAAAGTTTCACACATATCTTTCATTAGATCACTGTTAATATTGGCGGCGTTGTTGGTGATGATTGACTCTGGTACTCCGAACCGACAAACAATGCTATCCGGAACAAAATCTGCAATGACCTTCTTAGTTAAAACTTTATAAGATGCTTCCTCAACCCACTTTGTGAAATAATCTATGGCCACTAGAATGAACCTATGCCCATTTGAAGTAGCATGTTCGATTAGACCGATGGCATCTATGCCCCAAGCGGAGAAAGTCCAGGGTGCACTTGTTGCATTGAGTTCATTGGGTGACACTCGTATTATATCAACATGTATCTGGCACTGGTGAAACTTCTGGACATACTTGATGCAGTCTGTATCCTTAGTCATCCAGGAAGAGCCTGCCTTAGTAATTTTTTGGCTAGGAAAAAACCATTCATGTGCGTTCTGCAGGTCCCCACATGTATTTCCTCGAGCAGCCTGGATGCTTCCTTGGCATTGACACACCGTAACAATCCCATGTATGGAGTCCTTCTGTATAGAATTACTCCACTTTGAAAGAAATGGTTGGCTAACCTTCGGAGTGTACACTTTTGAATATGAGTTGCGTGTTCCGGATACTCTCCCTTTGCCAAGTACTTTCTGATGTCATGGAACCACAAATTTCCGTCACTTTCTTCTTTAGCATGAGCACAATAAGCCGGTTGATTATGAATTCCTATTGAGATAGGATCGATGAAATTCTCTGGGTGTTGTGACATGGAAGATAGAGTAGCCATCATATCTGCGAACTCATTCTGAACCCTCGGAACATTTTTGAATTCTATCTTCGTGAACCTCTTGATCCATTCGTGTACATTAGTACATATATGGTAATATCTTGGTGTTTTTGGTAGACCATTCTCTTAAAACCTAATGCACCAAAATATCTGAATCTCCAATTACTAGCAACTATAGAACACTCATGTCAATGGCCAACCTGAGCCCCAGAATGCAAGCCTCATATTCTGCCATATTGTTGGTACAAGGAAACCTGAGTTTTGCAGATACCGGATAGTGTTGGCCAGTTTTCGATACTAAGAAGCTCCGATACCCACCCCTTTGAAGTTTGCATCTCTATCGAAGAACATTCTCCAACCATCATATGCTTTTGTGATATCTTCTCCTGCGAATGATACCTCTTCTTCGGGAAAATATGTTTTCAATGGTTCGTATTCTCCGTCTACAGGATTTTCTGCCAGATGGTCTACCAATGCATGACCTTTGGCCGCCTTCTGAGTTACATAGATGATGTCGAACTCACTCAACAATATCTTCCACTTTTCTAACTTTCCCGTAGGCATAGGTTTCTGGAATATGTATTTCAATGGATTCATCCTTAATATGAGGTATGTGGTATATGCACAGAACTAATGCCTCAACTTTTGAGCTATCCATGTCAAGGCATAGCAGGTACGCTCCAACAAAGAGTACCGGGCTTCGTAAGGTGTAAATTTCTTACTGACATAATATATTTCCTGCTTCTTTCTCCCATTATTGTCATTTTGTCCTAAAATGCAACCAAAAGCCCCATCTAGTACGGACAGATAACGCAACAAAGGTCTTCCTGGTTCTGGTAGGACTAGGACATGTGGACTAGATAAATACTCCTTGATCTTGTCGAAGGCCTTCTGACATTCTTCAGTACAACTTGTCGCAACATCTTTCATTAGCATTTCAAAGATTGCTCACAGTCCACGGTTGATTGTGCTATGAGATGGCTGATGTAACTGAGGCGCCCTAAAAAGCTCATCATATCTTTCTAACTTTTCGGTGGTGGCAAGTCCTGGATAACTTTGACCTTTGACGGGTCTAATTCAATCCCTTGGCAGCTGACGAAAAATCCCAGCAATTTTCCGGCAGGGACTTCGAAGGCACAATTTGCAGGATTCAATTTCAAATTATACCTTCGAAGCCGATCAAAAAATACAAGTTTGCTATATGAAGTATGCTCTTTTTGGATTTGATGATGACGTTATCCACATACACCTCTATTTCCTTGTGTATCATGTCGTGGAAAATGGTTGTCATGGCTCTCATGTAAGTGGATCCAGCATTCTTCAAACCAAACAACTTCATGTTATAGTAGTACATCCCCATGGCGTGATAAAGGCTGTCTTTTCAGCGTCCTCCTCATCCATCCAAATCTGATGATATCCTGCGAAGCAATCCATAAAGGACTGGAGCTCATGCCTGGCAGAGCTGTCGATCAGTATGTGTATATTGCGCAATGGAAAATCATCTTTGGGACTTGCTCTGTTCAAATATCGGTAATCAACACACACTCTGACTTTACCATCTTTCTTCAGAACTGGCACAATGTTGGCCAACCACGTCAGATATTCAACCACTCTAAGAACCTTGGCTTAGATCTTCTTGATGATTTCCTTCCGACTTGAAATTTCTGAGCTTTTGTTTTTTAGATGGACACATAGGATCGGTAGTTAGCTTGTGAGCCACTATGGATGTGCTCAAACCAGTCATGTCATCATAGGACCATGCGAAGATATCTTCATACTCTTTTAGGAATCAGACATGTTCTTCCTTCTATGATGGTGATAGGTGAATGCTTATATGCATTTCCTTGACGATTTCAGAATCCCCTAAGCTAACTGTCTCAGTCTCGTCCAAATTAGACTTAGGCTTGTTTTCAAAGTTCTCCACTTCTCTAACAATTTCTTCAGGTATTATATCGTCTTCCAGATCCTCTAAATCACTATCCTTATGTTGCATTGTCTCATTACATATCACAGTCATGGGTTCATCGGGATAGGTAATAATAATTCTGTAGAGAGAAAATATAAGGAATAATAATAATTATCAAAAATAGTAATGCATTAATAATACATTGAAAACACCAACAAATACGGCTCGAGCAATTATTTCAAAACAAAGTACATGCAAAACAAAATACTGAACGTGTCTTAGATGCTAAAACAAATTGCTTTAAGAAAAATGATTGATGCTAATTGTGAGGCTACCATGGAACTCGACGGGCCCGAGACGGTGCAACAGTCCACTTCTTGAAAACAACTCCTTTTTCCATGATCTGAATAGGAAGGTCGTCCTCCTCCTCCTCCTCCTCCTCAACTATTGCATTACAATTCATGTCTTCTTAATCCAGAAATAAATTCCTCATACCGGTTAAGACTTCATCTTCCTCAGATCCCCATATTATGTCAGCTTGATGAAATATCTGGTGCAATTGTGGTACCGGTTGTTCCAGCGGATAATAAGGACCTAGCCATGGTAGCGACCAATCTTGGCACTCTTTCCAAGTATATTCGTACCCAAGACTGAAAGTTATACCATGGCGCTTTGGATGTACCGGTTTGGTGATCCTTTAAAGATTCTTGCCTAGACCCTTGCCAGGATCATACCCTGCCCATAATAGTACGCTTTCTATTTTGTTGCTCCACCATTTGTCCTTTTCAATCGTGTTAACGCGCTCGATGCGATGATATATTTCTCCACCCAATTTTCTCCTATTCTCGATGACTGGAACAGTCTGATTGGAATAGATGGGATTACTACCATTTTCGTGGATGATCACCTCCTGATGGTTTCATTCAAACTTCACAGCCTGATGTGGAATAGAAGCCACTTCCCCGGTAGCATGTATCCAGGATCGTCCCAATAATAGATTGTATCGAACGCCTTCACATTCATGATCCCTGCTCGTATCTCGTGTAATCCTTTACCCAACCTCTTCAGAGTGGTTAGTGTACATATATTGAGACTCAAACCCCCATCTATCAAGACCCTGGTGATGAATTTATCCTTAAATTGCACTGTGATATGTAGTTCCCTGTTATGACTTAATCCTTCTGGTGGAAGCTCGTCTTCATAAAAATTGATTTTATGGCTTTCCAGTACCTGTCCGGCCATGTTTCCCATTTCCCTACTAGTGATGTTGGTGGGTACATAAGCTTCACTCAGCACCTTCATCAGGGAACCCCGTGTGTATTAGAGTTTTGTAGCAGTGATAAGATGGTCAACCACAGAGTATTCTCTCGCTTGAAATTTCCTCCAAATGTCTTCAGAGCTAGTTTTAATGACATGCAACTTAGATGCAGCTTCTTCGCTCGATCCCCCCAAAGTGCTCAGGTGTATAAACCCTGCCAGTTCTAGTCATGCCTTGTGCTGCACTTGTTTCTTCCATTTTCACTTTTCCTTTCCTTCTTGCTTCCGCAACATAATCCCAAGATATAGCATTAGACTTATAAGATGGTGTGGGTGCTACCATCACAGTGAAGGGTGTGGTCACCTCAACTTCAAACGGTACGGGTGTGGTTACCTCGACTTCAAATGGTTGTTGGGTTTGTATCACAATGGGCATGAGGGTTACTGGAGATGTTTTAGGATTATCTCCCTCACGAATAAGTCCAATTGACCCCTCCGGATCCCATTCCTCATCGGTCTGTATCACATTCGCTCCCTCACCTCTTTGGTCCGGGAGAGGATTGTTGTGAACATTTGGTGTGGCTTATTTTGCTTGTATGACCTTGTTGTCGATTAGTGTCTAGTTCTTGTCTTTCAAAGTACGACACTCATCAATGGTATGGCCCTTCATGCCCGAGTGATAGGTACATGTCTTGTTTGGGTTAACCCACTGAGAAGAGTTTTCCATAACGACGATAGGAATATGAGTGATGTAGCCAACAACCTTCAGTCTCTCATACAATTTGTCTATAGGCTCAGCGATCGGGGTGTATTGTCTGAGCGGTCTGTGGTCAAAGTTTGGTCTTGGTTTTTGGTAATTTTGGCGGGAGAGTGGTGGTGAGTGATAATATGTGGGTTGTATGTTATTGGTGTGGTAGGTGGAGTAAGGTTGTTGATATCTGGGGGGTGAAGACATGTATGGGGGTGGATATGTTTGGTATGTGAGAGGGGACTTTGGACCTTGGGATACCATCACGACACCTACCTATTTCTTCTTTGAGATACCTCCTGATTGCGGAGCTTTATTTGTGGCCTGCAATGCTTCAAAATTCATCACCATTCCACTTATAATTCCTTCTTCTATTGTTTCCCCAACTTGATGATTTCATAGAATTTATGGTTTTCAATAACCACCAGCCTTTCATAATACTGCAGGTCTTGAGATCTGACGAAGAACTTATTCATCTGTTTTTCTTCAAGTGCTGGCCTCACTTTCGTAGCTTCAGATCTCCATGAAGTAGCATACTCGCGGAAGGTTTCCATTGGTTTAGTTTTGAGGTTTCGAATATAGAAAATATCTGATGCGTTCTCTCTTTTGAACCTGAATCTGTCCATAAAATCTGATGCCATTCCTACCCAGCTTGACCACTTCTTCGGATTCTGACTGATGTACCAGGACAATGCATCCCCTGTAAGGCTTCTCATGAACAACTTCATGTGGATTTTTTCATTTCTGCCCACTCCTACAAGCTTATCACAATAGGTCCTCAGGTGCATTTATGGATCATCGGTTCCATCGAATATTTCGAACTTGGGAGGTTTGTAACCCTCCGGTAGTTCTACATCGGGTTGAATACACAAATCTTCATAATTCAAACCTTCAAACACCTTTACCACCTTTGACATTCTGAACTCTGTCAGAGAGCTTATTGAGTTCTTCCGCCATATTCTTAATGAGCAGGTCCTTCTTGATTGACTTGGGTATGTATAGGGTTTTTTATGGGGTATGGCGTAAGGTCTCTATGTATATTGGGTTGCTTTGGTTGTCTCCAGGGACATGGGTGTAAGGGTGATCATTTGTTGCGTTTTGAAGATCAGTAGGTTGTGGTATACTTTGAGGAGTATGATAAGTGGTAGTCTGCAGGTATTGAGTTGGGTGGTGATGATGTTGTTGCGGAGTTCGCACTGGAGGAGGGTTAAGGTTTTGAGGAGGTGTAGGGTACTGGTGTGGTGCAAGATAGTTTGGTGGCGTATTTTGGTTTTATGGTGGTGCTTGGTTTTTGGTGCTTTGATTTTGTTGGTTAATATCGGGGACATTTACAGTGAGGGAGAGGTTTGACAAGTTCTGGACCTTCTCAAGTTCTCCTTGTAGTTCCAAAATCTTCTTTTCTAGACGTAAGACCAGTTCATTTTGTGCCGGGATGCACCGATCCTCTGAAATTTTGACATTTTTATGCTATGTTGGTGTTATCCTTTCTGATACCACTTAAATCCTCCATTTTCCCTTTCCCTTTGCTTTTGTCTTTGGGATAACTTGGTTGATGAGGAAGTGGAGGACCTTTGGATCTGGTGTGATATGTTGATGATGCCAGTATGCATGAACCAACCTTGGGGAATGGGAACAATCAAAAGAAAGAAAAACAAACAAAGGTAACAAAGTTAGTAAGGGGTATTGAAAGAATGCTTGCGATATCGAACATGCTTTGCAAGATTATATAATAAATTCGCGTCCTAATTTGGGGGACCTCAAATTGCCCGAGGTAGGCCTAAGCGACACATAGACTTAGAGAAAATTGATGCCAATAATTGCGCCGTCTCATTAATGCGAAAATAAATCAAATCCTTACTAAATTTATACTAATAAGAAAATTATTAATGGCATTTTCCTTATTACAATCGAAATCTAAAATGAATCTAGAAAGCTGTAAAGAACATTGTTCCCTAATCTACTTGGCGCCAGAAGGACCTTCCCCATGCTTGGCTCTTTTAGATCCATCAATCAGGTTTTCCAGGTCGCGCATATCCAATAGTAGGTAAGCCTTTTCTAGATTCCCTCCTTCATTGCCGTATGTGTTATGACAATCTGAGAGTCTCTTCCTCATCTTTCCCACAAGCTCAATTAACCCTTGCTCCAAATATTCCAATCTCTCTATTGACTTAATAGCAATTTCTCTCCACTCATTGATTACTTCCATATCCACTTTGTGTTGTTCCAAATGCCTGGCTTCATACTCGAATACCCTTTTGCGTAACATCATATACTTGACTTGCGCTTCGGCAACATCAACTATGATCCTATTTTTCAGATTAATTCCCAACTTGATGTCTCCTGCTATGTCGTCTACCAACCATGATGGGTAGAAGTACACATGGCCGTCATGATACCTATCTGGCTCGATAGTATCCTTTTCCACAATAACCTTCTGGTTCCATATGTGTTGTGCCTCGAACTTGAATGGTATGACGTCCCCTTTAAAATCTCCTTTGTACTGGACCATGTTGGAAACCCGAGGTATAACTTGTTTCCTCCCTGCTTGTCTCATTACCCTTATGGGAGCATAAGTGCAGATACCCCTCAACCCGATCAGCACCAAATGAGTAGTCTCTCTTGAGCTAATAATGAACGCAGTGCTAGGGAACCATTCAAACATCTAATGTACCTTCTCGTTTGTCAGATTGCTGAAGAAACGTACCCAACTTACAACATTTCCAGGTTGTGCAAACCTGTCTGGGATAAATGTCATCTTCTTTGGGTGATGGTAAGCTATGTAGTTATTCAACGGTCGACGCAGAAGCTCTTGGAGATACTCTCCCCTGTGAATATGTTCTAACAACCAGACTTGTAGTAACAAATTACAACCTTCGAAGTGCCCAAATCCCCGTTTACATCGATCTAGAGCGCGGTACATTTCAGGTACGATCATGGGGATGATATTATAGGTTTTCCTCTCGATGAATTCCATTAAAATCTTGGTGACCATGGCTAGGAAAGTGTGGATCTTTCCCCCTTTTATTGGAAATATCAGTAACCCCAAGAAGCAGATAATGAACACATAAACTCGACGGCGCGTCCAACCGAAAGAAGTAATGGTGAGTTCATCATGATGAAAGCGATATGACTTTCTGTGTCCATAACACTCATAAAGGAATGCGAATGGGATGTATGACTTATTCAAATAGAGAAACTCATCATTTTTATTGAAACCCAGCAACTTTAGAAAACCGCGAGGGGTGCGATTTTCTGGCACCAATAAGCCTGGACTATCCCATGGCAGCTTAGCGAAGCCTCTTATTCTTCCAGGAGAGGAGTCATTTCTATGTCACCAAAGGGAAAGACGACCCTTTTCTCGTCCCAAAACATGGTAGCTGCCTCGATCAATGCTCGATTTGGTTGAATGTCTAGCAAGAATGCAAATTACCAAGGACCCTTCTCACATGATTTTTGTTGCAAGGCGCGAGACTTTTCCACCAATTAAGCAGCAGCGGTGGGATGTTTTGGACCATGCTGAACCTGGGGACTTCGTGCCTCATTTTCTACAAGAAAATAAAGTTAGTCCTTTCCCCCTCTTGGTTCAACCATTTACACAATAATGATCAGCATATTGGCACATTTTCTCCAAGTGATGCACATAACATGGTAGTTTCCATGGGATTGTGGAAATCCCATTGGACTTTGGACAAGGATTATCTTAGCAGGCTATTACGTTAACAACGTCATAACCCATACTAGTTTTAACATGATGCATGTACATTTGATGTTAGAGTAAGGTTTCTAGAATGGTCTTGACTGATACTCTCAAGCGGACAACTTGATTGGGAAAGGCACGGGACCGTCGACTGCACCGCTGATCTACTAGTTCACCGCAAATAAGCCTTTTCGATTTTTAAAAAAGAGTAATTTTGGAAGAGCGCATACACTCTCAAGTTCCGCTATGTTGATAATTTGCACGAGTGGAATATGATGTGTAGCATGCTTTATGCAGAGATAATAACACATTGCCAAGTATTTGCATGATAAATATGTAAAAGCAGTAAACGCAGTAATAAGGTAAAATATGAAAAACATAAGAAAGAAAGACAAAGGAAGAAGTTAGTTCGTGGAATATATACGAGAAAGCAAGTAGGGGAACAGATGAACCGGGAATGGATGCACATGTCATAACAAATTTAAATAAATAAAGGTGGGAAAGGGACGGGATGTGCATGTTATAACAAATTTAAACATTTAAAGGTGGAGAAGGGGAAGGATGTGCATGTTATAACAATTTTAAACACAAGTGGAGAAGTGAGGGGATGTGCATTTATAACAAAGAAAATAATCCACATAAGCCAAGTTTATTATGGTAAGAGCCTAAATGTAAATCTCCAGTAGAGTCGCCATGCTGTCGCTCCCCATTTTCTCGTGAAAGGGGGATTTGACATATTAAAACTCTTTTGGATAGTAGATTGGGTATTAAGGAAAGAAGAGTCGTCACCTAACGATTATTAAGGTGAGTTAGGGCACCTATTATGCAGATAACTCTATTTGACTAGTCAACGCCACAAAAGATCGAGTAAGGGCTCAAATTACCTCAAAGAGAAGGTGTTAGGAACTCTTCGAGGTCCAAGACTTTGAGTCCCGACCGAACTTAAAACTATGTGGATTGAAAATAGGTAAGATAAACACAGAGAGTAAGGATCAAAACAATTCATTGACAAAATGAGAAGTGAGTAATACAGNGGGGGGTCCTAATATTTTTAGCTAAAGGATCACCCCGTGCAACATAAATAATATTTCGTAACTCCCTTGAAATAAGGAGTTACTCATATTATTCAGTGGGCACAGACTATCATCTCCTGCTAACCGATTACGATGTTTACGTTGTTTACCTAAAGCGTTCTAATTCAATTCTAGGTCGTACCTTATGCGTGCAGTACCCATCCCATGCCTACGGTCCATGAGGCATTGGACCTCTTTTTGGGTGGTCCTAGACTTTACTTAGGCTGCTTAAAATGATAAAACTAGGCGACATACAAAACAACTTAGACTTCAGGTAAGGACAATTAAGGGCTCAAGTTAGCTTCCACACTTAATTACACACAGAACAGGTTCTCACATAAGGCATTTAGAAAGTCTAAGGACAGAGACAAAACTAGGGATCGTTAAGCCCTATAAACATGATTTCTAGATGACCATGGACTCAAACAAGCATGCAGTTTAAGGCGCCACTTATAGACATGAATCCTAAATAATTAAATGGTTATTACATGCTGATTATTAAAGAAATAAGTTACTAAACCTATTGGCATAATTTCTAAGTGATTTTCGTAGTTAAAGGACAATTAATAGATTGGAAAATTCTTAGAATTGCTCGTGCTTTCTAACAGTGACATGGTTAAACAATAAACAACGTTTGAAGAGTTTAACATTAAAATGAGTGATGATATCCTATAGGCAGGATCTCTAAAGATTGGCGATTAGAAGTGATTTACTATATTTAGTCCCTATAGACATGTTCTCTAGGTGAGCATCATAGTAGCAACATCGATCAACTAATTAATATCCTACATGCATGATCTCTAACGCATTTTGGAAGTAGTTATGCAAGTTGAGGGAGTATTTACTTCCTATAGTCATGCTGTCTAGAAACACATAGCAGTATACATAAGAATAGATGAAGCATTTAAACTCATGTTTAATGGTAGACGAGTATTGTATGTGTGTGATTGTCCTAATGACATGATTTCTAACAGTGCAACCAAAATTTAAAGGCATACATATAGCAGGTTGGATAAATAAATCATTTGAATCCTATAAGCATGCTGGCTACCCTTTTGGTTCAAGCATTAAACATACGCGTTTCCCCATTTCACTAATACCCCCAATTGTTTATTACAAAGTTATTACAGGCCCAAAAGAAATACCCAGCATTGTTGGGCCTTCAACAAAACTCCTTCTTCACCAAATTAGCACACCCAATTAGTACGGAACTATATTCATTAGCACAACCCAGAAATTACAGGGAAAAGTCCAAGACAAAACAAATCAATCCAAATTGACCATATGACCAACCATTTGAGTGGCCTAGAAATAACTTTAAAACAAACATCGTGCACGTTCAAATGATATAATGAGGAAATAATTGGGTGTCTAAGATAACTCAGGTATCAGAAGTAAAGACGATGGCCAAAAGACCTCAAGCCCTAGTGTGTCAGAGTTCACAAGGGCCTCAAATGGACCCGAGCAGTGCTCACACTAGGGAGGGCAATAAAAAGAGCCTTGGTTGCCTTGGCTTTCAACCGGCCAAGAATGCCAAACTTAGAATAGTATAGATAGCAGAGGATACTGAAAGAACATGACTCATTGAAAAAATTTGAAGAGATACACTTGCATTTCAGAAACAGACATAGCAGAATTGCTCAAAACACAAAACATGCCAGTTAAGAAATTGAACAAAGCTTAGTAGGCAAGTTCATCACTTAGCAAGATAACACATTGGCAGACATGTATTGAAAGAGTAAAGCGACATCTAGATTTGCAAGATTACAACATCAACCAGGTTATCATTCTAAGGTATATATTATCAAAACAAGTCTAAAAAGAATAATTCTTAAAGATCCAAGTTATGCTAAGGATTTATCACAATATCACAAGACATCCATGTTAAAGTTACATCATGAGGAAAAACAACATTTGACATGGTGAGAAAACATAAATTGAGATAGCCATTCCAAAAGTATCAAATAATCACTAAGGATACATGATTATGCAAACCAAAGATATGCTGAGGAATATATTAGCAAGGAAACAAGTCATAGATGATAGTGAAGACCTTAACCTAGATTAGGACTAATTACATATGCAAGTCAGCCACTGCAGGAATTCAAAAAGGGGGGGGGGGAGGCAAGATTATGTTAGATAGAAAATGTAGACATCAACACAATAGACTATTGAAAACTTAAGAGGGTCTAAATCATTCAACCTAAGCATTTTCAAATAGCACACCTCAAACTGGCTGCTTTTGGGTAATACTGAATAGCTTTCAACACAAGTGTAAAAACTAAAAGATTGCACACAGAAGTAACTCAAAATTAGCTAATCGAACTTAAGAGAGTCCAAATTATTCAAGTTAGGCATAAGAAAATACGTATTTCAGAACAGAAATTTAGGTAAAATCAACTAAAGAGGTCCAGTTCATGAAACAAGTTCAATGCCAACAAAATTGCACTCAGGGATGGTCTAGGAAACATATTAGGTCACAAAATTTCAGAGGTGCAAATCATGAACATAGAAGAATGAAATTGAAAAATCTAAGAAACATACCAGTTATTAGTTGACAAATAGACAAACAAGAAAGAACAAAATCCACAATATTAAGAATACCAACAAAGAACAATAGAGCCCAAGATCTTAGTGCGTCAGAGTTCCCAAGGGCTTCGAGTGAACCCCGGGTAGTGCTCGCACCAAGAAAGTCGAAAAAGTCGAATTCCGGTGGCCTTGGCTTTCAGCCGGGGAAGAGGGGAGGGGTTTATATAGTGTTGAAATTGAGACGGAAAAACAAGGAAAACAATCAATCAAACCTAAATTAGGAAAGAAAATATCACATGCAATCTATAATAGAACCAGTAAAGAAAAATCAAAATCCAAACCCTAGTTGGAATCGAGCTTAGGGAAAATCATTCGCAAGCCCCAATCATGGGGGAATCAGTAGAGATATACCATATATAAAAGAGATTTTCTCTTCTCCAGTGTATATGACCACAATAGCACCCATAATCATAGAATCAAAGCCGAATCTGGCTTGCCATAAGTGAAATGGTAACAAAAGTTACCATAAAATGAGTAATAGTAGCAAGAGAAAGCAAGTAAGCCCGCGTATAGACACATATAAGGAAAGAATTAGGAGGGATCTCCATAGTCGGCTAGGGTTTAGTGTGAGAGTGAAGATGGATATAAGGAAAGAATTTGGGGATATAAGGAGAGACATGGATTTATTATGGGTCATTGATCATTGAAGATCGACGACCAAGATTGAATAAGAACTGGGGCGAGTTAAACGCAACGTGTCGCGACCGGATTTTTAAAGGGGTCGTTTGGTTGGCTCCTGAAGAGCGAAGTGGAGTGCGCCAAAGGTTTTGGGCCTGATTTGGTCCGGAACTAGCCTTGTATTGGGCTATAAATTAAATATGCGAAATTATTTTAAAAATAATTTATATGAGAGATTAATAAATAATAAAAAATCACTTATGCAGTAAAATGATTTAGAATACTAGCTTGATATTTAAAAAAAGAAAAAAAATTCTATTTAGCCCAAATAATATAGTAAAATGTAATTATGCATAGAATATAAGCTATTAGTGCAAAATTATGTAAATAGCTTAAAAATACAAACATAATTATATGAAATAAAGTAAAATATTATGAAACATATATGTGGGGCAAATAATAAATTTGAATAGGTACGTCATTATAAATAATTTAAAGGGATAATATTTAAGTAATTTAAATGCTAGAAAATTAATTTTAAAGCTCTAAAAATTATGAATTTTTTTTAAAAAAAATGCTTGTAAATTAAATAATGATGCCAAGATGACATTTTGAAAGTATATACTATTTAAAAAATATGAGGGCAAAATTGGGTATCAACATGACCCACAACTCATATGGTCTATATCCAGAAAATTATCCGATTTCATCCATGAATCTACCCTCAAATCAAGGATTTATCATTTCTCAACTTTGAGGCTCAAAATCCATATTTCTACAATCTAAACGCGGATAAAATAATAAACAACAAAAATAATTATGGAGAAACATCAAAATAAAAGTCAGATATTAACCCACTTGTTGAGACGAGAACAACACCGCGAAAATCCCTCTCAAATGGAGCTCTAGAACTTAAGATATGCCCAAAATACTAAAATTCTCAGTTTAAAACACTGTGCAGATGATTTTTCTTCATCGCCTTCGTGGGAGACCTTTGTATTCGTGAAGAACAATTTTTTGCGTTGAACGGTCAACCTAGAAATCCTTCTTCATGTTCGCTGAACCTCTCTCGCGTTCGCGAAGAACAAAGCTTCGCTCCAAAAACCAACAATTTTGTCCGAAACGGAGATGGGCATAACTCTCATACGACATTGGAATTCGACGATTCTTGTTGCTATGTATTTGTAATTACGATAGGAATCTAATGATTCAACCCAGTCACAAATCAAAATTCGATTTCTCAATATAGTACCCTTTATTCCTAAAGAAATGACGTCGAAACATCAAATAAGAGCGCAATACAACCCAAACACCTCTAAAACACACCCGAGGCCGCCGGGGCCCCGTCTAATTACACAAACCAGTCCCAAAGCATAACATGAACCTACTCGAGGTCTCAAATCACAACAAAAAACATCAAGACTATGAATCGACGATCGAAACATTTCTTTAAACTTCCAAACATTCAAACTTTGACGAACGCATCCGATTCATACTTAAACATTCCGGAATGAAGCCAAATGTTACACACAAGTCACAAATCACGATACGAACCTATTCCAAAAGCTCGGAACCTTAACGAACATCGATAACACCAAAGTGCACTTCAAATCAAACTTAAGAAATCTTAAAACCTTCAAAATGCCAATTTTTCATAATAAGCAGAGAAATGCTCCTAGCCGACCCGATATGCAAACCGAACATACGCCCAAGTCCAAAATCGTCATACGAACCTATTGGAACCTTCAAATCTCTATTCTAATATCTTTACTCAAAAGTCAAACCTTAGTTAGTTTTTCCAACTTAAAGCTTCCGAAATTAGAATTTTCTTCCCAAATCAACTCCGAACTTCCAAAATTCAATTCCGACAATGTACAAGTCATAATACCTGAAGTGAACCTACTCAAGACCTCAAAAAACTGAATGATTCGCTAGAGATCAAAATGATCGATCAGGTCATTACATCTTTCCAAGTTCCGGATGGCTGTGCCCTGTTCCCGGATAGCTTACCATGATTTTCAAGTCTCTCACATGTCTTAATAATAAGAGCCTTCATTAGATCTTCCATGCTGGACTGATTGGTCTGTTGAAGCTGGTACTGCTGCCTTTGCTGATTTAGAACTAGAGCCCCTTGTCCCTAGGGTCTGGGGTTGTTTTGTTGCCATGAATTCAAACTACCACCAGGTGAACTCCACAAAAATCGGTGTGCCTCTGGCCCCTATAGTTGAAATTGTTACTACTTTGGTAGTTGCCTATATCAAAACTTCCCACAACATTTACCACTTTATCTATAACTGAGGCCTGGTACTCATACGTTGGATGAACCATTCTACAAAAGTCATAAGCTGATGATGGATGGCTCTGGACCCTAGTTAAGGCGAACTTTGTTTTTATCTCTTTCGCCATGAAGTCTAACTGGGCTTGGACAAAGGTATTAGAATCCACTTGATGTACCCCAACCTTTTCCCTTCTCTCATTTTCATCTGCAGACCATTGATTTGCATCTTCAGATAATTCATTTAGAATTGCAACGATTCTTCAGGAGTTTTTTTCATAAGAGGACCTCCAACTGTGTTTTTTAGCATTCTCATGCTAGAGAGTGTCAACCCATCTCAAAAGTCACGGAGTTACATCCACAAATCTACTCCACGATGCTGACATATTCTCTCAATATCTTCAAAGCTTTCCCATTCTTCAAAAACCATTTTTTATCTTTCTACTCGAAGTTGTGGATCTCTTTTTGAATTTTTCCTGTTTTTGCAGCCGACAAATATTTTTCAAGGAACTTCTTTGTGATATCTGCTCAAGTTTGAATTGACCCAGTTGGAAAACTCCTCAACCAGTTCTTAGCATCATCCCTCAGTGAAAAAGGAAATGTCCTTAAGTAGATAACGTCTTTCGATGCCCCGTTGTGTTGGAAGGTATTCATAATCTCATCAAAATCCATCAAATGAATGTTTAGATCTTTGATGGATTCCTCAGAAGACACAATTGTTTTGAATGGTATGAAGTAGCCCTTGCTTGATCTCAAAATTATTGGTTGCGATTGAAGGAAGTCGCACACGAGTTACTCCTTGGTTGTTGACTGACCTGACATAGTCTCCTAGTGATCGTCCAGGCCTAGGCATATTATTTTCAAATACGTCTTCAACCAGAGGTCTATTTAGGTTGAATATTCATCTTCCGTTCCCGTCAACTGTTTAATCAGCTCTGAGAGCTGCTTCAATAACTTCCCGTGCAGTTGCTTCCTGTGTATCCAAATCAACTACTTCCTCATCATTTTAGCCATGTTCTCTTGGGTTGAAGATTTCCCCAAGAATGTTTTGGTGAGTTCTTTCTCTTTACCCAACTATGTCGGACGCTTTTCCATCTCTAGATCATATGGAATCACTTCCTTTCAAGAAGATCGAGTCATACAACAGAGAAGTTAAACATGTTGCCTGTACACAAGTGAGAAAAACGCGAATACAAAAAAATAAAATTAGTTCCTGAATTAGCACCAAAAACTATTCTGAACACTATTGATTGCCAATCCTCGCAACAGCGCCAAAACTTGACGAGCGCAAAATACTATATGGAATTGATGCTCGCTAGCCAAAGATAGAATAGTAAAATTATCATCTCCACAGGGATTGAATTTAAATAATGTTCAAGTAATTTCTGGTTTAATGCTATGATTATTAACAATTCGATTAGAATGATTATGAACTAAAACTAACTATTAAAACTAAAGCGATTAATAATTGATTAAGGAAAGACAAGATTTAAGCAACACTGAAATAATCAATGGGACAAATAAGGGTCGTGACAGGATAGGTGCAAGATAGCTATTCGGGATCTAACTCTAGCTTAATTCACTTTAATGTTCTAATGATTCTCAAGAATTCACTTGATAATTAGTTCAAATATGTATCCAAGAATTCTATCTCGATTAAATCTTAACTATACAAGGTGAACTATATAAAGCACTATGTAAATATGCAAGAACACATCAATGTACTAGTCTTTAGGAAAACGTCCATCGAATATACTCCTAACTTGATTTAGCAGCAATTCAACAAGCTCTATCAATTACTTAGAAGAATCATCGAATTAAACCAAACAAAATAGTGCAAATATATTCACCCAAAATATTTCTCTTTTGATTAAATAATTTGATGAACAATATTTCAATCAATTGAAAGCTCTATAAACGAATTCATGCGAAATAGTAGAGTTATAACCCACAAATATCAATCAAAACTCCATATCCGTCAAATCCTAAATTAAACTACTCCATAATCATGGAGAAAGTCATCACAAATAAATTTAATGAATATGAAAATATGAATTCAATCCAAACTCGGGTGTAGAGTTTAGGAAAGAATGATGAATCCTTGTGCGTTCGAGTTTTCAACGCTCTCTCACTCTTCCGTAAGTCAAAAGTCCCATTAAAAATGTATTTTTAGTGTATTTATACCATGTAGAAATTTATCCATACAGAACTACCCTTTCCAAGCCGAAGTAGGAAAATACCCTGACGAAAATACACTGCCATGTCGCACCCTGCGTCGCACTAGTGGAACTTTTTAGAGAGAAGGTTTTTGTCACATAGGACAGTTTGAACTTCCTCTCTGTTCCTCGCTGCACCCTATGTAGCGTAATCGGGAAAAATACTCATAGTAGGATTTGTTCTTACTTTTTGACATTCAGACTTGGTCCTCGAACACCGAGCGCGACCCCGATTTAATCCCTTCGGCTTTTACTCAGACTTCAAAGCTCTAACTTGTTGGATTTAGCTCCTATTTATATTTTTAACTCGGAATCATTTCCTGCAAGGCATAAAACACGTATTAAGTGCAAATTCCCATCATTTAAGCTAAAAAAAAAGTAAAGTGTAACGACTTGACCGGTCATATTTGAGCATTTGCACTTCGCTCGGGAGTTTGCAGCCATGAGTAGATCCGTATGATGTATTATGACTAATGTGAATCATTGATTTTGATTTTTAGGTTGTTCGGATTCGGTTTGAAAGATTAAATTTAAATGTTGAAAATTTAAGTTGAAAAAGTTGACGAAGTTTGACTTTTTTTGAATTTGACCCCGAAACGGAGTTTTGAAGGTTACGTTAGGCCGGGATGGTGATATCGGACTCGGGCGCATGACCGAATTTGCATTTGGATGTTTTTAGAAGATTTCAGCACAAGTTGGAAAAAATTGGAAATTTGAAGGTTTGGAAAGTTCATAAGTTTGACCGGAAGTTGACTTTGAGGATATCAGATTCAAATTGTGGTTCCGAAAATTTGAAATAGCTTCATCATGTCATTTGGGACTTGTGTGCAAAATTCGGGTTCATTCCCGGATGATTTGATATATTATGGCACGAGTTATGGAATTGGACGTTCAAAGTTCATAGATTTTGATTTGAGGAGCGAATCGTTATTTTGATGTTGTTATATGTGATTTGAGGCCTCGAGTAGGTGCGTGTTATATTATTGGACTTGTTGGTATATTTTGACGGGGTCCCGAGTGGCTCGGGTGAGTTCCGAACGAGGTTCAGATTTTTTTTTTCATGTTGCATTGTGGAAGGCTACTGGTTCTGGTGTTTGCTATCTGCTAAAGAATGGACGCAGATGCGAGTCTGCAGATGCGGAAAGTTGGTCGCAAAAGCAAGAAGATACTGGGTGAGGAAGACTGCAGAAGCATATTTTTTGTAGCGCACTTGCGTGAGCGCAGATGCGAGATTTGGGAGCGCATGTGAGATATTCTTCACAGAAGCGGGATTTTATATCCGCAGGTGCGGGGGTTGATGAGCATGGCTATATTTGCAAAATAGATATATTTACCGCAGAAGTGGTGGTCACATATGTGACGAATTCTCCGCAAATGCGTAAGTGCTGGGCAGAATGTTAAATAAAAGGGTTCGCTATTTTGGATTCATTTTTACATTTCCAAGCGCGGATTGAGGCGATTTTGGAGAAATTTTCATCACAAGGATTGGGGGTAAGTGTTATACACTTGGTTTTGATCTTATTCCATGAATCTATCTTCATTTTTGGAAATTGGATTGTGGATTTAAAGAGGAAAATTAAGGGTTTTGGCCTAAAGTTTCATAATATGAATTTTCGAGTTTTGAACATCGATTTGGAGTCGGAATTGAGGGAAACTAGTATGGTTGGACTCGTAATTGAATGTGTTGTCAGATTTTATGAGTTTTGTTGGGTTCCAAGGCATGGACCCACGTGTAATTTTTGTAGGTTTTGGGGTTTGATTAATAATTCCATCTTTATCATTTGAAATTGTTTCCTTGGGTTGTATTTTATGTATTTTAGTTGCTTTTGGCTAGTTTTGAGCCGTTCGGATGTTGCTACGCATGTGATGGAATCTTTGGAGCATAACTTGGTTTGCTTGGCACTGTATTGGATTGTTTGAGGTAAGTAACTCTTCTAAACTTAGTGCTGAGGGTATGAAACCCCTACAATACGTGTTATGTCATTGGTATTGAGGTGATGCACATGCTAGGTGACGGGCGTGTGGGCGTGCACCATGTGAATTGGGACTCTGTTGCTTCCATGGCACTGTATAGTGGCCCTAGTTTGTCGATATTGGTGTTTTCACCATGTGATAATGTAATTGAGCTGTCAAGCATGCTAAATATCATGTTTAGGCTTCATGCTGATGTTGTTAGGACCCATATTGGTCATTTCTTGCTGTCATCTCACTGATATTATTGATATTTTGTACTTACTAATATTCATGCATTCATATCATATCTCAGTCTCAGTTGTTGTTATTGATACGTCATATCATTATTATCGGGCTAGTTTTCATGACATTATGTGCCTATGAGTGAGACTGGAGAGAGTGATGACTGAGTGAGGTCGAGGGCCTGAGTGAGAGTGATATTTTGGGATCGGGATGCACACTGCAACATATTGTATATACCTTATGGGATCGGGCTGCACGCCGGAACAATATATTGATTATATTTTATGGAATCGGACTGCACGTCGTAGTGATATATTGCTTGGGATAAAAGAGCCCCTCCGGAGTTGTACACCCTCTAGTGAGCGCATTCGACTATATATATGTGGATCCGACTGCACGTCTCAGCGGTTATTGTATAACTCTGAGTGATTGAGTGTGCTGAGCATTGAGTATAGTGAGAGAGGATACGAGATAGTGAGATTGAGTACTATGAGAGTGTGAGTACATTATTCATCTCTTAGATACATGGAATTTGCATGCACACATGACATATAGGCATAGAGATGCATTTTTCCTCATGCTATATAGTACCACATCATTCATGACTTTTTACACACATTGATATGTGGGCATAGAGAGGTATTTTTCACTTGTTATCTGGAAAGAAAATGAAACATCTTATTTAATGTGGAAATAATATTTGGAAAAATTATGGTTTTCAACCTTACTCGTATTTTTGGCATTTTTGGTAAAAGATTTGGGTTTTTCACTAAGATACTTGAAAAACATGCCCATTTTCTAGAACTGTCAATGAGCTGAGCATCTTACTTCTGAGATACCTCTTTTATTATCTGTATTATGCTGTTATGAACTGTTTAGGAATATTGGTATTGTACTCAACCTTGTGTTATCTCATCACTGCTTTCAACCTAAGGTTAGGTTTATTACTTACCGAGTACATGGATTCGGTTGTAATCATACTACACTTATGCACTTTGCGTGCGGATGTTGGCTGCTGATGTTGCTGCGTTCGATGGGAGCTGGATTGAAGATGTACCTGCGTTCTGGTTGAAGCTTCCCCTTGTTCGTGGTAGTATTAAATCTATAAAACTTTTTTTATGTACTTTTCAAACAGACGATGGATTATTTCGTTTCAGCTTTGTAAATTCTATTCTTAGAAGCTCGTGATTTTTACTACCAAGCCTTGGAAAATGTGTAAAGTTCAGTAAATTTACTATTGTTTATTTGTCTTGTTAATATCTGAGCAATTGGATATCATTGGGTTAGGTGCTATCATGACTAGTGATTTTGGGGTCGTGACAAGTTGGTATCAGAGCTCTAGGTTCATAGGTTCTACAAGTCATGAGCAAGTGTTTAGTAGAGTCTTGCGGATCGGTATGATGACGTCCATACCTATCTTCGAAAGGCTACAGGACATTTAGGATATACTTTCCATCTTTCTTTCCTTATCGTGCAGTATTGATTCATCTTGAGGCGTGGCCCTTTGAATTCCTTCAACGCATTCATGTGTGCATATGAGCACTCGGTATCTGCTGTGCATCGACGACTTATGATTCCATGGTTGGGATGCGAGATGTGATTTTGGCATGCTAATGATGGGCCAGTTTGGAGGACTTAAGGCCGGGTTTTGACGGTAGCCTGAGCACAGAGATTTCGATTGAGTGAGCACGTGCTTTTGGGACTTATATGTCCGTTGGTATCCCGATTAGTGGAATTTATGATTGGATGACTGTGTGGTGAGTATGATGTGACTGCGATATGTGTCATATTTATTTGAATGTGATGGGAAGATTTTAATTGATATGTATCAAGGACTATTAGGTGTTTGATTTCTGCCTTGATTTGGCGTATGGCCTCGAGTTATGAGTGTATTGAAGGATATTTCTTGTTGCTTAATGCTGAGATGAATTAGGTTCTCATGTCTTATTGTTGATATCAGACTCATGAAGATTTAGAGATTGCATAGTAGTTGTGGCTGTGGAAGAGTATAGAGAGATGTCAGTTTGAGGCAAAGCATATGGGTTACCTCCATGAGGTGTCCTAAGGTTGTTTGATCCCTATGATGTTTCATAGAGAGTTCTATTTTACCAGTGAATGATATATGTTGAAATTTGAGTTTGGATCGCATGTGGAAGTTGGTTTGACTATTACAAGGGTGAATGCGAGATTTGTAGATAATTTGAAGTATTAGATAGTTTGCGTTACAGGAGCTTAGGAAGAATTTAATTGAACTCACTGTAGTAATAGAGTATGGAAATTATGAGTTATTATGTGTTTTGGTCTATGTCTTTGAGCCAAGTGGGGGAGTGCTATCGACGAGTTGATGGAACGATTCTATGTTGTATTGGTTTCGGTTTGAGGTATACTGGTGACTCAGTTATGACTGCACGGGTTGAGATTGGGGATGAGTCGAGTAAGGGAATTTCTGGATACTGGTTGTATTACACTCTATGGGTATATGGGAATCATGGAATGATTAGTGGTTAGTCGTGAATGATGTAGTGTACATGGAGTAGGAATTTGCACGGTTGCTTAGAAGTGTGGGTTACTCTCTTGAGTGTTGGTGTGCTAATGGGGCACATGTTGTTCGGTCTGTTTGGTCGGTTTAATTGATATTTGAGAAGAGTGGATGATCCTCGAGAATGGTTCTAATGGATTCAAGATTTAAATGTAGTGATTTGGAATTTTCAAGATTTGTATATGGCTAGAAACTGAGAGTTACATTGGACAGTGTCGAGACTTGTGGCATTTTTATATCATTGAGGATTATGTATTTCAGTATCAAGAAGGTGAAAGAAACATATTTAGGTTCACATAAGGTCTCTTTAGAGTGGGTGTCTCAGTTGTGGTGCTTCGGGTGCTTAAGAGGGGAGTCAGCGGCTAATGGGCCTTAGGCGTCGTGGTATTTTTACTAGGGTCTCTTGTAAGGTGAATTTTTTTAGGGATTGTGGTGTTCTAGAAAGGAGAAGTATCAATTTGAAGGCAATTTGGAAAGGGCTTGGATAAATAGGACAACTTGGTAATAGGTTGGATCAACACAGTAATGGGTATGATCGGTTCTTTAGGTACTTATGATGTGGCTAGTCTCTGCAGGTGTTTCGTGGCAATGCTCTTGGGTTTTGGCGACCTGCGTGACTGGGTTGAGTTAGAAAGATTCAATTCTGATGGTTTGGTTACGTGCAAATGGGTTTCGAAGAGTTCTCAATGGATTTTACCACGGTTCGAGGGGTATATTTCCCGCTGGCATGAGGAGCATGTAGTGTATAGTGAATTTCTCCTAGATGAAATCAAATGGAATATCCTTGGCTAATTGAGTATGTAGTTGCTTGTGACTCGGAGTGGACTATGAAGTTCTCGTATTTTCGTATGATGGCATGGTATATGCAGTGTGTTGTGTGGTATTGATATTTACGTGAGCGAGATCACAATTTCATTTTGAAGGGAAGGTCATGAATCGTAGGCAGCATGGATGACTTCAGATGACTAGGTAATGATATTACTATTTGGTATGGCTTGATGAGAGTATATATTTCAGAAGGGGCAATGTGTTTGATTTATGGATACTTCAGTGGTACTGCGGCACTCTCCTGGTTGATCGACTGTTGACATTCAAATTTTGCTATATGGAAAGGACGAATTTTAGAAGTATTCCTCATGGGATGATCGTGTATGAGAGATGTGATAGACATTCTGGCGGTGGATTTGGGATCAGATATGGTGATTCGCGTGTTGTATGGATTTGGAGACTGGGAGTTCTCAGGAGCAGATGGTTTCATGGTTGTGGACGGTGAAGTCATGGTTGAAGCTAGTCAAATGATGATATGTGTTATGATTCAGTCATTGTGGGTTTTCAGAGGTTTCATTTTATCTATTTGTGGGCGCCCGGAGTTGATTTGGGGGTCCATTGGTAGTCCCAATTAGGATGTGTAATCTACACCGAGTTAGATTGGCTCCATAATGCTATTGTTGAGGGATGTGCTATTCAGATGTTGCTAAGCTTATTTGTATTTTGAAATTTCCATTGAGATACTCTGCTATGCTACGAGGGGTTGTGATTCATTGGTTTTGGTACACATGGTGCGGTTCTATGGTGGTCTTTTAGTGGAATTTGAGTAATTGAGTAATTGGGTATGCATGATTGAGGACGTATTGGTTATGTCCTTTCGGGATTTGTGTGGTATTGTGTCATCTGATTCTCCGTGGTTATTGATTTTTATCAAGGTGGCTAGAGGTATATGATATGGATCAGCGTTTGGATGGAATCACGCATTGCAACGGGGTTATGTTGAGGTATGATCCCTTGTGTTTGCAGCTGGGACCGCTTCTGCAATAAGGTGGTCGCACTTGAGGAAACTGTCTGCTTCTGTGGTCCTTAGCCGCATCTGTGATTCCTCCCTCGCATTTGCGGGCATCGTAGATGCCAAAATATCAAACCTGCAATCCCAGCCTGGGCGTCCTAACTCCGCATATGTGCTTAACCATCCACACATGCGGCCCCGCACCTGCAGTTCTCCCACCGCAGGTGCGAAAACACCAGAAACCAGCAACTCAGAAATTCTCCTAAGTCTAATTTTCTTCCGTTAAGCACCTGCACTCAACCGAGGCCCCCGGAACATCAACCAAACTTACCAACCAATCCTAAAACACCATACGAATTTAGTGGAACCTTCGAATCACTCAAAATAACATCAAAACACCAATTACACCCGGATTCAAGCCTAATGAACTTCTAAAATTTTAAATTCTACAAACGACGTTGAATCATATAAAATCACGCCCGACTGACCTCAAATTTTACAAACAAGTCAAAAATGACACTACGAACCTACTCCAACTTTTGAAAATCTATTCCGAACCCGATATCAAAATTTTCACTGTCGGCCAAAATCGCTAAAATTACAACTTTCGCCAATTCAAGCCTAATTTTACCACGGACCACCAAATCATATTCCGGACACGCTCCTAAGTCCAAAATCACCTAACGGAGCTAAGGAGACCGTCAAAATTCAAATCCGAGGTTGTTTACACACAAGTTGGCATCCGATCAACTTTTCCAACTTAAGTTTCCACTTAAGAGATTAAGTGTCTCAATTCACTCCGAAAATCAAAACGAACCCTCCCACCAAGACAGAATAGTAGAAATAGATACATGGGAAGAAGTTAATAGGGGATCGGGAATCTAAATCTCAAAATGATGGGCCAGGTCACATCCTCCCCCTCTTAAAATAATCGTTCATCCTCGAACGAGTATAGAGACATACCTGAAACTATGAAAAGATGAGGATAACGATTGCGCATATCCTGCTCGGTCTCCCAAGTCGCCTCTTCGACCGGCTGACCCCTTCGCTGAATATTTACTGAAGCAACGTTCTTTGACCTTAGATTTTTGACCTTCCTGTTCAAGATAGCCACTGGCTCCTCAACATAAGATAGATTCTTGTCCAACTGGACTAAGCTGAAATCTAATACATGAGCCGGGTCATCATGATAATTTCGGAGCATAGAAACGTGGAATATCAGATGAACTCCTACTAGGATGGGAGGTAGAGAAATCTCATAAGAAACCTCCCCAACATGCCACAATACCTCAAAAGGACCAATGTACCTCGGGCTCAACTTGCCCTTATTTTCGAACCTCATGACGCCCTTCATAGGCGATACCCAAAGCAAGACCCACTCTCCAACCATGAATGCTAAATCGCGAACCTTCCGGTCCGTATAACTCTTCTATCTGGACTGGGCTATGCCAAGTCTATCCTAAATCACCTTCACATTATCCAGGGCATCCTGGACCAAGTCTGTACCCAATAATCGGGCCTCGTCGGGCTCGAAACAACCCACTGGGGACCGACATCGCCTACTATATAGAGCCTTGTACAGTGCCATCTGAATGCTGGACTGATAACTGTCGTTGTAGGAAAACTCCGCAAGTGGAAATAACTGGTCCCATGACCCTCCAAACTCCATCACATATGCATGGAGCATATCCTCTAGTATTTGAATCATTCACTCGGACTGCTCATCCGTCTGAGGGTGAAATCCTATGCTTAGCTCCACTCCAGTGCCCAACTCCTGCTTTACGACTCTCCAAAACTGTGATGTAAACTGTGTGCCTCTGTCCGAAATGATGGAAAATAGGACACCATGAAGGCGAACAATCTCTCGGATGTAAATCTTAGCCAACCTCTCTGAAGTGTAAGTAGTCATCACTGGAATGAAATGAGCTAACTTGGTCAGCCGATCCACAATCACCCAAATAGCATCGAACTTCCTCGAAGTCTGTGGGAGTCCAACTACGAAATCCAAGGTGATCCGCTCCCACTTCCACTCTGGGGTCTCTAATCTCTGAAGAAAGCCACCCGGTCTCTGATGCTCATACTTAACCTGCTGACAGTTGAGACACCGTGCCACAAACCCAACTATGTTCTTCTTCATCTTCCTCTACCAATAGTGCTGTCTCAACTCCTGGTAGATCTTTGTGACACCTAGATGAATGGAATACTGCGAGATGTGGGCCTCCTCAAGGATCAACTCCCGAAGCCCATCCACATTGGGTACACATATCCGGTCCTGCATCCTCAACACGCCGTCATCACCAATAGTCACATCTCTAGCATCACCTCGCTGGACCCTGTCCTGAAGAACGAGCAGATGGGGGTCATAATACTGGCGCTCTCTGATACGGTCATAAGGAGAAGACCTAGACACAACGCAAGAAAATACTCGGCTAAAAAATATCCAATCTCACAAACTGTCTGGCTAAGGCCTGAACATCCAATGATAAGGGTCTCTTTGGTGCTGGAAGATATGCTAAACTCCCCAAACTCTCCGCCCGGCGACTCAAAGCATTGGCCAGCACATTGGCCTTCCCCGCGTGGTTGATAACAGGCGAGATTCATGTAGTTTAGTGTCTATTTATACTCTAACTTTATTATTCTTCACTGTCCTAGGAAGGTTAAATGACGTAAATATGACTCTCTTAGGAGCAAGCCATGCTTATGATCACCTAGGATGATGTTTGGAGCTAAATTAAAGCAAGAAAGACCCCTCGGTGTTAAGAGCGTGTGAAAGAAGGAGGAAGAAAAGAGAAGGCAGAAAGATACGCCATTAGCGCAACCTATATCACGTCCAATAGCGCGGCCACGCTAGTCCAGTTGAAACAGGCAGACTGAAGTGCCATTAGCGCGACCGCGCTAGCCCAACAGTCAGAGACAGTACGCATCGCATTTAGCGCGGCCAGTAGCACGCCCACGAGCGCGGCTGCGCTAGTGCCTATCCAGCACACGTTTAATCAGGGGTAAAATTGGAAGCTTGGGGACAATTACACTTAACGTATAAAAGGTCCAGTTTTCCCAAAAGAAGGGATATCAAGGTTTTAAGGTCTTGTTCAAGGCAAAGAGAGGCAAGAGGCAAGGAGGATAATTGGGCATCAAGTTTCATCTTTCTTCCTTGTGTTTTTCCTATTTATGATGAATTCTCTTGTTGTTATTATCAACACAATTATGAGTAGATAATTTATTTAGTCTAAGGTTTTGGTGGAACCTGTTGAAGGATGAATTTCTTGTTATATTAATATAGTTTGCCTGGTTTAATATCTATATGTTCAACTAAGTTCTTGTTGTAGTTGATTGAAGGGCCGTCAATTAGCTGTTCCTATTTAGTATGTATTACTCGGGAGTGCATATTTAGGTAGTTGATGAAAAACATCGCTCCCAAAGTATAGGGGGGATCCATAACTGATGGTTTAAAGGTGGGATTAGGGATAACGAAACCTTGGGTGAAATCTAAGTGAGCTGTAATAAAAGCTAGCTAGCGTAACTCGGGAGAGTGCTTCTAGTAAATTTTCGTAATTACTCAGGAGAGATTTACAGTAACAAGAGTGCTCATGATTGATAGAGACGATTAGGCAAAACTATATGAAACATAACAGGAAGGGATACCATCAACATGGGAAATCATAACCTTAGATCCTTCTCTTAATTGTTTACAACTCCATCATAGTTACCTTTTAGTTTAATTAATTTTGTTTCGTTATAGTTAGTAGAAGCATCAAAAATTGTTATTCATAATCTTTGGGAAGTTGAGTACGAAGAATCAAGTGAGTTTGACACCGGTAATTGATAGGTTAATTCCTTGTGGGATTCGACTCTGGGCTAAATACTCAAATTATATTTGCAACGTCCGTTTAGTCCTTTTTATAAGGCATAGTTGGGCGTGATAAATTTTGGCGCCGTTGCCGGGGAATTAATGGTGTTTTCAATTATAGTTGGAAGAAATACAAAAATTCTTAGTGTAGTCAATTTTCTTCATCTTCAATCCATACATTGAAATTTTAACGTTTGTTAACTTGGTTGTATAGGTGCATGCTTAGAAAATCATCCAGAGCTGGTGAAGTGTTTGAAGCCTTATCAGACCCCGAGAAATTTTTCAAGGCCTTGAACCGGACCGACCGGAAAAACAAACAACAACCATCAACTGAACAACTTGAACCAGACATGGCAGATTTGGTAAACAACAGGAACGGCAATGTGGATAACATGGTGGACCCAGGTGAGCCGGTATTGGCATCTCTTATGCCAGAGGCTCCTTTCTATGACTGGGCACAACCCACGGTGGAGAATTTGGCCACAACGATAGTAGTCCCGCAGATACAAGCTGAATCTTTTAAGATCACAAACAACATGTTGCACTTGTTGCAGAACAAGGGACTATTTTTGGGGTCATACATTGAGGATCCCCAACAACATTTGAAGAATTTACTGTCGATTTGAAAAACTCAAAGGCAACCAAACGTAACTCAGGAAGCAATAAAGCTATTGTTGTTTCCATTCTCAGTGACAAGAGCAACCCAAAATTGACTAAACTCCCTCCCCATAAATTCTATTACTACATGGGAGGAGTTAGTCAAGCAATTTGTGAACAAGTTCCATCCACCCAACAAGACGACTCAGCAAATTGATGAAATCTTGAGCTTTAGATAGAAACCAACAGAGACATTGCAAGAAACATGGGAGCGATTCAAAAGGATGTTGGTTATATGTCCGCACCACGATATTCCAGAGCAGATGTTGGGGCAGCGGTTTTACATGGGTCTGGCAGATAGTGTGAAGGCAAATGTTGATGCTTCAGCTGGTGGAGCATTCTTGAGCAAATCATGGAGAGAAAGCCAGATCCTACTTGACAAAATGGCACAGAATTCGGGGTGGACAACCAGGAATGCATCCAGTAGTCCACTCAGTGGCATTAGATTTAACCAACACTCTTGCTAAAAATATGGCCACCTTAATGACACAAATGAGAATACTCACTAAAAAGGTGGAAGATTCAGGGTAGAAGCAGTAGGTGCATATTGTGGATACAACCAATGGGGGCTTATGCACATCTTGCATTAGTCAGCCACTTGTTAGTCAGTGGAATGCTGAAAGTGATCATTCTCACTACCCTAAAAACATGAATTATGTGTCTAATTGTGGGGGCCAGAGACAGGGCGGTCAGAATTGGGGCCAGCAAAATAGGTCATACATGCCAGTTCAGTATCAGCATAACAATGGAAATATGGGAGCCATGCGACCTCACGGTAATGTGGCGCCTTGCCAAAGGCCACATGGGTACAATAATCAAAATCAACAACATGCTTATCATCCTCCTTAGTAACAACATGGTGGGAGACAGGAAGATGGGTTTTCTAGACTCGAGGCAATGATGCAACAGGTTATTGGGTCAACTGCGAAGATGAGTGAAAGAGTATATGTACATGAGTCAGCCATAAAGAATATTGAAGTGAAAATGGGCCAAATCTCGATGTCTTTGAATAATCATCCTCATGGGACATTGCCTTCAGACATTCAAGTAAATCCAAAGGATCAGGGTCCAAAGCAGCTGATGACAGTGTGTCTACGCAATGGGAGAGACTTAGACTTGGAGCAAGAAAAGGCTCCAGAAAGCAGACAGAATGAGACACTTGTACCAGTTCCCATTGAAATAGATGATCCATAAAGACTGACTGGAGGACAACACAGCCTGCCCAGGGAGAAACCAACACACAGATCGAGGATGAGAAAAAAGCTGAGACAACCCAGGAACCGGTAGTTGAGGTATTGTCTGACAAGGAGAAAACCCAAATCACTGGGAAGAATAGACCTCCAGCACCATTCCCACAGAGGCTGGCCAAATACCAGAAAGATGAACAATACAAGAAATTCTTGGAGATGTTGAAACAAATTTAGGTAAATATTCCTTTTTTTTGATACTCTAAAAGAGATGCCTGGTTCTTCAAAGATGATGAAGGACTTGATGTCCCGAAAATTTGACTTCCAAGACTTGGCCACAATGACTCTTACTCAGACCTGCAGTGCCATTGTGACCAGACCGATTGCCGAGAAGTTGTCTGATCCAGGGAGTTTCACAATTCCCTGCACTATCGGTAACTTTGCCTTTGCCGAGGCACTATGTGATTTGGGGGCCAACATTAATCTTATGCCCCTAGACATCTATAAGAGGTTGGGGATTGGTATATCTAGACCGACATCCATGTTGTTGTAACTGGAAAATAGGACAGTAAAAAGGCCTTCAGGCATTCTTGATGACGTGTTGGTACAGGTAGGGAAATTTGTGTTCCTTATAGATTTTGTGATCCTGGACTGTAGAGTGGATGAAGATATTCCCATAATTTTGGAAGGTTGTTCCTTGCCACGGCGCGAGCTCTCATTGATTGTGAAATTGGGGAGCTCAAGATGAGGTTGAACGACGAGAAGATAACATTTAACGTGCAGAAATCCATGAGGCAACCAAGTGAATTATCCAATTGTTCTCTTATTTATGCCGTGGATGTAATCCTGCAGGAGGATGATGAGTCCCTGACTATTGAGGACCCCATTATTGCATGTCTTATGAATTTGGATGCGGTGAATAGGGAAGAATTGGCAGAATGGGTGCTGGCTCTTGAGGGCAAAGACCTTTGGCAGAGATCACTTGAATTTGAGCCCATGCACTTAGAAAAGAGAGAGACTCCACCAAACAAGCCGTCTGTAGAAGAACCACCAAAGCTGGAGTTGAAGCCACTGCCAGCCCATCGCAGGTACGCGTTTCTAGGACCTAACTCCACATTATCTGTTATTATCTCATCCAGTTTGTTAGATGTGTAGGCACAACAACTTTTACATGTACTCACAGAGTGTAAGACTGCCATTGGGTGGACCATGATAGACATTAAGGGGATCAGCCCGGCATATTGAAGGCACAAAGTTCTGCTGGAAGAAGGTCGCAAACCTTCCAGGGAACACCAAAGAAGGCAGAACCCCAACATGAAGGAAGTGGTGAAGAAGAAGATTATTAAGTGGTTTGATGCGGGAATCATTTTCCCCATCTCTAAAAGCAACTGGGTTAGCCCAGTGCAATGTGTTCCTAAGAAAGGTGGCATGACGGTGGTGAAAAATTACAACAATGAGCTGATCTCTACAAGAACCGTCACAGGTTGGAGAATTTGCATGGACTATAGGAAATTGAATCTGGCCACCCGGAAAGACCACTTCCCACTTCCCTTTATTGATCAGATGCTTGACAGATTGGCAGGGAGGTCTCTTTTCTGTTTTCTGGATGGTTACTCAGGGTACAACCAAATCTCCATTGCTCTAGAAGACAGAGAGAAGACTTCGTTCACATGTCCATAAGGGATTTTTGCCTTCAGAAGGATTCCCTTTGGCTTATGCAATGCACCTACCACATTTCAAAGGTGCATGATGGCCATATTCACTGACATAGTCGAGGATATAATGGAGGTTTTCATGGATGATTTCTCAGGGGTGGGAAACTCATTTGATGAGTGCCTAGTAAATCTGACCCGAGTGCTGAAGAGGTGTATTGAGACTTACCTTGTACTTAATTGGAAAAAGTGCGATTTCATGGTACAAAAGGGTATAGTCTTAGGACACCTGGTATAAAGAAAGGGAATCGAGGTGGATCAATGTTATATCAAGCCTTCCACCTCCCACATTAGTTAAAGCGATCAGGAGCTTCCTCGGGCATGCCGGTTTCTACCAAAGATTCATCAGAGACTTCTCCAAAATTGCCAACCCCCTATGTAAGTTGGTAGAAAAAAACAACCAGTTTGTGTTTTCTGATGATTGCAGGGTAGAATTTGAGGAGTTGAAGAAGAGGCTAGTCATGGCACCATCATCGTTTCCCCCGACTTGGAGCAACTATTTGAGCTTATGTGTATGCCAGTGACTACGCAGTGGGAGCAGTGCTAGGACAGCAGAAATACAAGATAATGCACCCATTTTACTATGCAAGTAGGACATTGAGTGGAGCCCAGTTGAAATACACTGTGACTGAAAAAGAGATGCTGGCGGTGGTGTTTGCTTTCGACAAGTTCAGATCATACCTGATTGGATCTAAGGTAATTGTGTACACTGATCATGTTGCTCTCAGGTACTTGATTAAAAATAAGGAGTCCAAACCGCACCTGATTAGTTAGGTGCTGCTACTGCTACTGCTACTGCAAGAGTTAGACCTGGAGATTCGTGACCGTAAGGGCACAAAGAACTAAGTCGTGAATTATCTATCGTAATTTGAAGGAGCTGATAATGCAGTTGAGGCAGAGGATATTCTGGAAACCTTTCCAGACTAGCAGATACTCGCCACAAGCCTTGAGGAAGTGCCATGGTATGCAAACATTGCAAATTACCTGGCAAGTGGTATAAAGCCCTATGAACTCTCCTCTGTCCAAAAGAAAAAGTTTTACCGTGACTGTCGCATGTATTATTGGGATGAACCTTATTTGTTTAGAATTTGTATTGGCAATATGATCCAGAGATGCGTCCCCGAGATAGAACAATCTTCTATTTTGCAGGCATGCCACGCATCATTATATGGCGGGCATTTTGGAGGAGTCAGGACGAAAGCAAAAGTTCTAGAAGCCCGGTTCTACTGGCCAACTGTGTTCAAGGATGCACATCAATAGGTGAAGGGTTGTGATGAGTGTTAGAGAACCGGGAACATTTCCCGGCGCCATTCGATGCCCATGAACCCAATTCAAAAGGTTGAGGTGTTCGATGTATGGGGGATATACTTCATGGGCCCCTTCATCAGCTCCTACGGCAATAAGTACATACTTGTTGCTGTAGATTATGTGTCCAAATGGGTTGAAGCAGCAACACTCCCTACCAATGATGCAAGGGTGGTGGTGGGGTTTTTGAAAAAGAATATATTCACCCATTTTGGGATCCCGAGAGACATCATCAGTGATGGAGGCACTCACTTCTGCAATCGTGCCTTTGGGAAATTGCTAGGAAAGTACGATGTGCGCCACAAGGTGGAAACCCCATACCACCCCCAGACCAGTGGCCAGGTTGAAGTGTCGAATAGAGAAATAAAGAGTGTGATGACTAAACTATGAACGCCACAAGAACTGATTGGGAGAAAAATCTAGATGATGCACTCTGGGCCTACAGAACCGCTTTCAAAACACCAATTGGTATGTCACTATACAAGTTGGTGTTTGGGAAGGCCTGTCACTTTCCGGTAGAACTGGAACATAGATCTTAGTGGGCATTGAAACATTTAAATTTGGATCATGAGGCTGCGAGCACAAATAGAGTCACAGAACTGCATGAGCTAGATGAATTCAGGTATCTGGCTTCCGAGAGAACGAGGCCGTACAAGGAAACAATGAAGAGGTTGCACGATAAGAACATTGTTGAGTGAAACTTCAAACCCGAAGATATGGTATTGCTTTATAAATCAAGATTAAGTCTATTTTCGGGTAAACTCAAGTCCCGATGGTCTGGACCATTTCTTGTGGTCAAAGTGCTTCCCTCAGGTGCCATAGAGATTGCTTCAGAAAAAGATTCCCACACATTCAGAGTTAATCGACATAGATTGAAACCGTATGTGGGCATGGATGAAACCAAGAAGTGTCAGTGATACATCTGACTGAACCACAGAGTTCGAGAGAACCTTAAAAGCGCTCATCTACATCGTGCCGCGACGTTAAATCAGGTGTTGCATGAGAGGCAACCCATTGACTTGTTGTAATTGTCGTGCCACGACATTAACTAAGGCGCTGGTTGGGAGGCAACCCCACGTGTAGTGTTTTCAGTATAGTAGAATAGTAGATGAATTGTTGTAAGTACTAACATATGCAGGTGTGTTTAGGTAAGGGAGGAATACAGCCACACTGAGGAAAAGATAGAAAAAGCTGAAAAATTTCGAGGCCTGGAGTAGCGCGGCCGCGCTAATCGACTAGTATTCTGCCTGGGGGTAGCGCGGGCGCGCTAGTGGCCATGCTAAAAGGCCTCCGTTATACCTCAGAGTAGCGAGGGAGTGCTAGTGGCCGCAAACATAACCCAACTTTCTGCCTAACTAGAGCGGGCGCGCTATAACCACGCTACGACTGCGCTAGTAGCGTCGCTGAAAAGTTTGTTTTCGTAAGTTATTAATTTTTTTATTTCCTTTATTTATTTTGTGATTATAACCCCACCAAACCCTAACCCCCTTCTCCTATTCTTCCTCACCATACTTCTCCTCTCAAACTCTTACCTTCCTCACCTAAACCACACGCCTCTTTCCCTCTCCAATTCACTATCAACCCTAATTCCACCAAGTTCACTGATAATTACACCCCCCAACACACTCTTCACTTCTCACTCTCTTTTCACACCACATGTATGTTTTCTCTTTGCCATTTTTTTTTTATTTTTGTTAGGTTTTCTTTTAATGTGTCGTTAGGTAGTAGTTTTTTTCTTCTTTTTTGCTTAGCAACAATTGTAATGTATACTTAGTGCCTGTGGGTGGTGGTATTTGGGGAGTTGTATCTCTTGAATTAGTTGGGTGAATTTGGGGGAATTGTGGTGTTAATTGGGGTTCAAATTGATTAATTGGGGGCTCCGGTGCATGATGCCCACCAAGTGTTTGTTTAAATACCCCGGTGAATGGCAATGATAATTGTGACCAATTGTAAAGGTGAAGTCTGAGTAACCACAGTTGGGTCACCTCGGTTGTGCTGTGCTAATGATGTCCTTATTGTAGGTACAATGGCACCTTCCAGAAAGCGTCAAGCCACTGGAGCTTCATCCAGCAGACAAGCGGGACCATCGAGAGCACGAGCATCCACTGATACTCAGCCTTTTAACAACAAAAAGTTCGTATCCGCTAAGGCTCAGGACCGGTTTGCTGAGAAGGAATCGAAGGTGGTAATACCAGAACGGGGCATAGATACAACATCCTTCCAGTTCGACTGTCCAAGGATGTACGAGGAGGTGATGCAACATCGGTTGGATGTGTTCTTTGAGGAGCCAGACGATGCAAATGTGATGGTAGTAAGAGAATTTTATGCAAACAGTACGGAGCACATGAGTTATATGGTCACTGTGAGGAAGAAGCTGGTAGACACCTCTGTGGAAGCCATTTGGAGGGCTTACCGGCTGCTAGGTCCCGTAGCGGAGATGGACGACGGATATGAGGCGTATGGTAGACGCTTCACTCAGTAGATGGCATTCCTTCCGATTATCTGTGTCCCGGGCAAGGAGGTTCAGTAGTAGAAGTACGGGAATAAGTTTCACTCGTTGGGACTCACTTTTGAAGCGAAGTGTTGGCTATATCTGATCAAAAACCGCCTGATCCCATCCCACAACACCTCGAAGGTGAATTCTCCTCGTGCTTGTTTGATCTGGTGCTTCATGACGAGACACAACTTTAACGTGGCCAAGCTCATGCATAAGGAGATGTTTGTTCGCTGTGCAGTTAAGAGGTATGGCTTCTTCTTCCCCTCTCTTGTCACTAGATTATGCCTTGCAGTCGGGGTGCCGGGAAATTTGGCGGTAGACGGAAAAGTGCCGATGGAGGCTGCCTTTCGAGCAGAAAAGGTAACCATTGGAAAGGATGCGGTAGCGGCTGGTGGTGATGACGGGGAGGACGAGTTTGAGGAGGAGGAGGACGAGCAAGTAGAAGTGGGGAGGAGCTGTCCGCGCAGGAGCATGGTGCCGACGTAGCAGGCCCGTCTAGGGTCAGTCGGGGTCAGATGATGGATAACTTGGAGCAGGAGATGGTAGGTTTACGTACCTCGGTCGATGACTTAGGGTCGAGAGTTTATGCTCTAGCCACCCAAAATGTTAAATCAGAAAAGAAAATCATGGGGTGGCTGCGAGCCCTGTGTCGTGCATGTCACCTGGACCCAGCGACAGTCTCCGACCAAGAGTGAGCCTTTAGGGAAGTTTCTCTACCTCTCTTTGCTTTACTTTGAATGCCACGAGGACATGTCTTCATTTTAAGTGTGGGGTGGGGAAATAATCATTGTACATGTATATATGTAGGAATGTACTTGTTATATGTTTTCCCTTATTTTCTTGTGAGTTTTGTTTGCTTTTGTTTTTGTTGCTTTAAGTAGTAGTGTAATTATTTAAGTCGACTTGTCCCGACGACGGATCTCATTCGACGGGGTTCTTGAGGGTCTAAGTCGACCACAAAAAAAATCAAAAAATATAGTGGACTTTTCCTGACGACGGATCTCCTAGATAGTTTTCTTGAGGGAAGTAAGTCTAAATAAAATACCAAAAAGATTTTTGTTTTAGTTAGTGTAGTAATTTCCCCTTGGTTTTTCTTTGGGCCGCGGTTCTTTTCCAAGGGTTTTGGCTTGAACCGGGTGTAGTTATTTTTTTTTCTTAGTTTGTTTTTAGTTTTTATTAGGTACTTATGGGAGATGATCTGAAATAGGAAAAGAATCCCTTAGCATTGTTACACTTGAACACAATAGACACTAGAGTGTGATGCTTAGGCTCAATTGTTGATTCTTGTAGAGTGCCTTAAATTTGTATGTTATAACTGACTTGAGTACTCAATGAGAGTGTTTTGATAAGCCAATCTGGAGTGAGTCATGTGCCATATGTGTGTGAGGTGTATTGCATTGTATTCTATGCTCCACATTTGATGCCTAGAACTTGCCCTGTGTGTTTGCAAGCGAAAAAAGTAGCTTCATTCAGTCCTAGAAGTGATATAGGCATTCTTTGTTAAGCCAAATATATAAAATATACCCACCTAAATGTAATCTATCATAGTTAACCCCCTTGAGCCTATAAGCCTATTTCTTTGGCAACTATATTACAATCCGTACCCAATTGCTTGAACGGCCCATCTGTTTGAACCCCTGTACCTCCCATGAGCACTTGAATTGTTATAAAATATGTAAAAGTCAAAGTGTGGGGGTGGTTGGTTTGGTTTTTGAGTGGAGCCAACGAAATAAGAAGAAAGGTGCACTGTGTTGAAAATAAGAATAAGCGCCACTTGAAAAAAAAAAAGAAAAAGAGAGAGTAAAGACAATAAATAAATGTAGTCCTTGATAAGTGGTGACTTGATACAATTGCATCAAAAAGAGTTTGGGGTAGTATAAAGAGAAGTGTGGTGGAATGTCTGGCCTGGCATAAGTATGGTCTTGAATGCGAAAGTAATTGTATTAAAAGTTCTTAGGGAGGTTAGTCACTATATTCAAATATATCCTACCCGTCCCTTAGCCCACATTACAACCAAATGAAGTCCTAATTGATCTTAGACTGAATGGGTTCTATTAGTAGAGTAGTACACTACGGGCAAGACTATAGTGCATCTTTGTGGCATATGAATGTTCTTTCTGAGAGTGAGTGAATTCTGTCTATCTGAGTTCCTAATTGTTCTTACTGTTATTACTTGTGGAACTAATCTCTTGTGTGATGTGAGGGCACTTGATTCATGACAGAAAGGTAAGTTTTGACCTCTATATAGAGTAAATTGAGGAAGTAAGAATATTGCACGGCACGTGAGAGTCGACTCTTGAGGCATATATGCTACACTACTAGGCACAACTCTTGTGATATGTTCTTGGTGTGATACGTTAGGGAAAATTCTTAGTGAAAGGACCTTTGTAGAGTATGGTGGATTGCTCGAGGACGAGCAATGATTTAAGTGTGGGGTGTTGATAATAGGCTAGATTCATGTAGTTTAGCGTCTATTTATACTCCAACTTTATTATGCTTCACTGTCCTAGGAAGGTTAAATGACGTTAAAATGGATCTAATTGGGAATTTTATGTTTTGTAGGAGAAAATGATGCTTTTGAGGACCTAGGATAGTGTTTGGAGCTAAATTAAAGCAAGAAAGACCCCTCAAAGTAAGAGCGTGTGAAAGAAGGAAGAAGAAAAGAGAAGTCAGAAAGATACGCCATTAGCGCGGCCACACTAGTCCAGGTGCAGCAGGCAGATTGAAGTGCCATTAGCGCTACCATAGCGCGGACACGCTAGCCCAGCGGTCAGAGACAGTACGCATCGCATTTAGCGCAGCCAGTAGCGCGCCCACGAGCGCGGCCTCGCTAGTTCCTGTCCAGCACACGTTTAATCAGGGGTAAAATTGGAAGCTTGAGGACAATTACACTTAACCTATAAAAGGTCCAGTTTTCCCAAAAGAAGGGATATCAAGGTTTTAAGGTCTTGTTCAAGGCAAAGAGAGGCAAGAGGCAAGGAGGATAATTGGGAATCAAGTTTCATCTTTCTTCCTTGTGTTTTTACCATTTATGATGAATTCTCTTGTTGTTATTATCAACACAATTATGAGTAGCTAATTTATTTAGTCTAAAATTTTGGTGGAACCTGTTGAAGGATGAACTTCTTGTTATATTAATATAGTTTTCCCGGTTTAATCTCTATTTGTTCAACTAAGTTCTTGTTGTAGCTGATTGAAGGGACCTCAATTAGCTGTGCCTATTTAGTATGTATTACTCGGGAGATAGTGCATATTTAGTTAGTTGTTGAACAACATCACTCCCAAAGTATATGAGGGATCCATAACCGAGGGTTTAAAGGTGGGATTAGGTATAACGAAACCTTGGGTGCAATCTAAGTGAGCTGTAATAAAATCTAGCTAGCGTAACTCAGGAGAGTGCGTCTAGTAAATTGTCGTAATTACTCGGGAGAGATTTACGGTAACAAGAGTGATCATGATTGATAGAGACGATTAGGATAAACTATATGAAACATAACAGGAAGGGATACCAGCAACAGGGGAAATCATAACCTTAGATCCTTCTCTTAATTGTTTACAACTCCGTCATAGTTAGATTTTAGTTTAATTAATTTTATTTAGTTATAGTTAGTAGAAACATCAACAATTTTTATTCATAATCTTTGGGAAGTTGAGTACGAAGAATCAAGTGACTCTGACACCGATAATTGATAGGTTAATTCCTTGTGGGATTCGACTCTGGGCTAAATACTCAGATTATATTTGCAACGTCCGCTTAGTCCTTTTATAAGTCATAGTTGGGCGTGATCAGTGGTACAAAATTGTGATGTCATAATCCTTAAGTAGCTCCAACCACCTCCGCTGACGCAAGTTAAGATCCTTTTGCTTGAACAAGTGCTGCAAACTCCGGTGATCGGTGTAGATCTAACAAGGAACACCGAACAAATAGTGGCACCATATCTTTAGGGCGTAAAAAATAGTTGCTAAATTAAGATCGTGGACATGATAGTTCTTCTCATGCTCCTTCAACTGTCTGGATGAGTAGGAAATCAACCTACCGTCCTGCACCAACATCGTGCCAAGACCAATTCATGAAGCATCACAATAGATGGCGTATGACCCCGAACCCGTAGGTAATACCTATACTGGGGATGTAGTCAAAACTGTCTTAAGCTTCTGATAGCTCTCCTCGCACTCCTCTGTCCACCTGAACGGAGCACCATTCTGGGTCATCCTGGTCATAGGTGCTGCAATAGATGAAAATTCCTCTACGAAATGACGGTATTACCCTGTCAAACCAAGAAAGTGTAGATCTCCGTAGCTGATGATGGTCTACGCCAACTCTGCATTGCCTCCACCTTCTTCGGATCTACCTTGATCCCTTCACTCGATACTACATGACCTAAGAATGCCACTGAGTTTAGCCAAAACTCACACTTAGAAAATTTTGCGTACAACCTCTTCTCCCTCAAAGTCTGAAGCACAGTCATCAGGTGCTGCTCATGATCTTCCAGAGTCCGGGAATACACTAGGATATCGTCAATAAACACAATGATGAAGGATTCAAGATAAGGCCAGAACACACTGTGCATCAAATGCATAAAGTCTACTGGGGCATTGGTCAGCCCAAAAGACATGACAAGAAACTCATAATGACCATATTTGGTATTGAAAGCGGTCTTGGGGATGTCTGGCTCCTGAATCTTCAACTGGTGATTGCCTGAACTCAAGTCAATCTTGGAAAACACCCTGACACCATGTAACTGATCAAATAAATCATCAATGCGAGGCAATGGATACCTATTCTTCACTGTAACCTCGTTCAACTGGTGATAATCAATATACATATGCATGGAACCATCCTTTTTCTTAACAAACAAGACCGAAGCACCCCAAAGTGACACACTGGGTCAAATGAAGCCCTTATCAAGTAACTCCTGCAACTTCTTCTTCAATTACTTCAACTTAGGAGAAGACATACGGTAACGAGGAATAGAGATGGGCTGAGTGCCCGACAACACATCAATGCTAAAATTAATATCTCTATCGGGCGGCATTCCCGGAAGATCAGCTGGGAACACATCTGGGAGATCCCTCACTATTGGAACTGACTCAATTGTGGGGGTATCAATAATGACATCTCTCACATAAGCTAAATACACATCACACCCCTTCTCAATCATTCGCTGAGCCTTAAGAAATGAAATAACCATGTGGGGAGTACACTCTAAGGTGCCCCTCCACTCTAATCGCGGTAATCCTGGCATAGCCAGCGTCACAGTCTTAGCGTGACAATAAATAATAGCATAATGGGGTGACAACCAGTCCATGCCCAAGATAACATCAAATCTACCATGATGAGCAATAATAAATCAATTCTGGTCTCAAAACCACTATGAGCAATCAAACATGACCGATACATGTGGTCCACAATAAGAGAATCTCCCACAGGAGTAGATACATAAACAGGGGAACTCCAATAATCCTGAGATACTCCAAAATGTGGAGCAAAATAAGAGGATACATATGAATATGTAGATCCTGGGTCAAATAATACCGTCACATCTTTATGACAAACTGGGACAATACCTGTGATGACAGAGTCGGAAGAAACTTCCTCTGAACGAGATGGAAGAGCATAATACCTGTCCTGGCCTCCCCCTCTAGGGCGACCTCGACCTCCCCGACTTCCACCTCGAGCAGGCTGGGTAGGTGGGGCGGCAGCTGGTGCTGGAAGCATGGCCGGAGGATGTGGTGGCTGATAAGTCTGTGGAGGTGCATCCCTCCAAAGTCTGGGGAAATCCCTTACCAAATGGCTAGTGTCGCCACACTCAAAACAACCCCTCAGAGGAAGTGGCTGGTGTGACTAACTCGGGTCAAGTCTGCTGGACTGGCTGCTAATAACACCCGGAGCGGGAGGCATACTAGATATTAGCGGTGCATAATAAGCCTCTTGAGGCCTGGAAGGTGCTGGAACACCGCTGGTGATGGAAGAGCTGAATGAACAGGGAAACTCACATAAACACTACCATGGCGACCTACTGGGACATGAGTCCCAGAATAATAACCAGTCTCTCCCTCTTGGCCTCTCTCTCCTCTCTATCCTGGGCAAGCATGCCCTTCTCTCTCCCGACAATACTCAAGACATGCTGATAAGAGATATCCTTCTCCAACTCCATGACCATACTGGTCCTGATACTGGGGTGGAGTCCCTCAATAAAGCGACGAACCCACCCTCTCCTGAATTGTGGTCGATGCATGTCGGGCCAACTCTCTGAAACAGACTGCATACTTTGACACAGTCATAGAACCCTGGTGCAGCTTCTCAAACTCCACACACCAAGCACCCTAAGGATATGAGGGACATACTCATGCAAAAACATATATGAGAATTGAGTCATGTGAGTGAGGCTGCCTAGGCTGGGATCGCATGTGCGAGGTTATTTCCGCATTTGTGATGCCCGCAGATGCAAGGGAGGAATTGCAAATACGGCTGAAGACCGTAGAAGCGGACAATTTCCATAGGTACGCACGTGCAGGCGTGGCTACCTTATCGCAGAAGCGGTCCCAGGTCCCTTAAGTCATTTCCGCACTTGTGATGCGATTTCTGCAGGAGCGGCGCCGCAAGTGCGATGCAGAGGTCGCAGGAGCACAATTGCTATGTAGAAAAGGGGAAATTTCGAGGGTTTGATCTCATTTTATTTTGGGACATGGAAAGCTCGTATTTAGGAAAACTTTTGAAGGATTTTCAGAGGAAGTTATTGGGTAAAAATTCCTAGCTCGATTTTGATTACATTTCATTAATCTATTATTGTTCATTTCATTAAGGAATTTGAGTGAGAATGTTGAGGAAATGGGGAAAAGTTCCCCAAACGAAATTCTGAGTTTTGAGTGGGATATAGGCATCAGATTTGAATAATTTTGGTGTGAGTGAACTCGTGAGTGAATGGGTGTTCATATTTGGTAACTTTTACCCGATTTTGAGACGTGGGCCCAGGGAGGACTTTTGAGAGATTTTCAAAATTCTTGCTTTAACTTTGATTCCTTTCTCTAGATTAGTTTCTTGTAGTTATATTTATGTTATGTCTTTGGTTTTGGCTAGATTTGGTCCATTCAGAGTCGGATATTCGTGGAAAGGGCATTATTTTAGATTGATTTGAGCTTGGTTCGAGGTAAGTGGCTTTCCTAACCTTGTGTGGGGGAACTCCCCTTAGGATTGGTATTGTTTTTGATATATCAAAACCGTGTACATGAGGTGACGAGTACGTACACGGGCTAATTGTTGTAAAACCCGATTTTCATTAAACAATAACATGTCTTAGGCACTGAATTCTAGGAGAACCCCCTGCATTGCATATTTACTATGTCCTTCTTCATCCTCCTCCACCAATAGTGCTGTCTTAAATACTGGTACATCTTCGCAGCATCCAGATGAATGGAATAACCGGAGCTCTAGGCCTCCTCAAGGATCAATTGTCACGACCCATTTCTCCGTCTGTAATACGTCGTGATGGCACTTAGTCTCTACGACTAGGTACGCCTAACACTTTGCGGAAATGAAACAAAATATGAACATTAATAATTTTCTAATAGGCACTGAATGCCACTCGACATATACAACTGTCACTTCTAAAATGTACAAAACAATTCCCAAAACCCGGTGCACTGTAAATCAAAAGCTACTAAACAGAGTCTGCCTCGTCCGGACTACTCAGCTCATAAGCACACCACCACTGATAGGCTGCTCCTCTAAGCTGGAATATGGTGAAAGAAACCCCACTCATCTCCACTATGCCCATAGTACGGAGGATATAATGACACTCCTCTAGAAAACCCTGAGCATCATCTGAAAGTAGGTGGCTGGTACTTCTTTTACCTCTCAAGTCTGAGCTGCTCAACCTCAGAAGCAGTTGCCCTGGTCTCATGCTGAACCGGATCCATTGGTGGCATATGAATAAACTCTAGGGCTTGATCAACCTGGACCCTCTGCTCAGGAGTACGGGCTGCGGGAGTCTGTGCCTCTCCCCCAGCCTTGAGATGTGGCGGGCGCTAGTGGGATCACTCCAGCCTGAGCCAAGGTGCTGAACATGCTCATGAACTGGGCTAGAGTCTCCTGGAGGGCTTGTGTGGCAATAGGAATCTCCGTGTCTGTCCTCCCGGTGGAGCTGCTGGGGGCTCCTCTATCTCAGCTCGCGTAGGTGCTCTGGCTGCACCGCGTAGTCGTCCTCTACCCCGGCACTGGGTGCTGGCAGCTCTAGTAGGGGGCTCGGGTTCCTGATCGTCGGATCTCCCGATACGGATCCTCACCATCTGTGAGAAAGAATAGAATAGAGAAGTTTTGAATTTGATATCAATAACTCGTACGACAAGGAAAGCAAAGAAGTATGATTGTTCTTAATAGCTCCATAGCCCCTCGAAGATAAATGCAGACGTCTCCGTACCGATCTGCGAGACTCTAATAAACCTGCTTGTGACTCACGATACCTTTGAACCTAGAGCTTTGATACCAACTTGTCACAACCCATTTCTCCCTCCATAAGACGTCGGGATGACACCTATTCTTTACGACTAATTAAGCCTAACACTTAGCGGAAATGAAACAAAATATGAACATTAACTACTAACAGTAACAATTTTCTAACTAGCAACTGAATGCCACTCGGCATATACAATTGTCACTTCTAAAATGTACAAAACAATTCCCAAAACCTGGAACACCGTAAGTCACAAGCTACTAAAAGCAGTCTTAAATGTTCTATACATCATCTATACAAAAGAAGGGAAAATGGACATAAGGGGATAGAGGGGGACTCCGAGGATCTGCGGGCGTAGGCAGATGTACCTTGAAGACTCCAGTAAGAAGCAACAAATGCTCTAGAGATGAGGCTGGTAAGATGCACCTGGATCTCCCTAGATACTGTCTTGTAGTCCCAAATGTGTAGGGGGATCTCCCGGATTACCGTTCCGTAGTCCCAAAGTAAATATGCAAGACATGGGGATCTCCCGGAATACTGTTCCGTAGTTCCAAATTAAATATGCAGTGTAGGCGGATCTCTCGGAATACCATTCTGTAGTCCCAAAGTAAATATGCAGCCAAACAATAGAATTCAATAGTTACGATACGAAATCTTAATATTTAACCTAAGTATAGTTAAGGAAAGACATGTAAAAATCACTAAACATGCTGTACGTAGTTCAGGTAAATGGATAATGCAGGCAGGCATGCTTTCTGAGTCTAACAGGATACGACACATGCTAATATATTCTAATAAGAGGAAAGACATGTTATTGTTTAATGAAAATCGAGTTTTACAACAATTATACCGTGTACGTACTCGTCATCTCACGTACACGGGTGCGCATATATCAACAACAATACCAATCCTAAGGGGAGTTCCCCCACACAAGGTTAGGCAATTCACTTACCTCGAACCAAGCTCAAATCAATCCAAAATAATTCCCTTTCCACGAATATCCGACTCTGATTGTCCCAAATCTATCCAAAACCAAATAACTAACATAAATATAACTATAATAAACTAATCTAGCAAACAGAATCAAAGTTAAAGCAAGAATTTAGAAAATCGCTCAAAAAGCCTCCCCGGACCCACGTCTCAAAATCAGGTAAAAGTTATCAAATATGAACACCAATTCATTCACGAGTTCAGCGTACCAAAATTATCCAAATCCGATCCCTAAATCCCACTGAAAACTCAGAATTTCATTTGGGGAACTTTTTCCCTATTTTCCCAACTTTCTCACTCAAATTCTTTAATGAAATGAAGAATACAAAAATAGATTAATGAAATATAATCAAAAAATCGAGCTAGGAATCGTTACCCAATAACTTCCTCTAAAAATCCTTCACATTTCGCCTAAATTCGAGCTTTCCAAGTCCCAAAATGAAAATTAGACCAAACCCTCGAAATTTCCCCTTTTCTGCCCAACAATTTTGCTCGTGCGACCTCTGCATCGCACCTACGGTGCCGCACCTGCGGAAATCCCATACAGGTTCAGAAATGACTTAAGGGACCTTGGACCGCTTCTGCGATAAGGTGGCCGCACCGGCACGTGCGCACCTGCGGAAACTTTCCGCTTCTGCGGTCCTTAGCCGCATCTGCGATTCCTCCCTCGCATCTGTGGGCATTGCAGATGCGGAAATAACCTCGCACCTGCAACCCCAGCCTGGGATGCCTAACACCACATCTGCGCTTAACCATCCACACGTGCGGCCCCACACCTGCAGTTCCCCCACCGCAGGTGCAAAAACACCAAAAAACAGCAACTCAAAAATTCTCCTAAGTCCAATTTTCACCCGTTAAGCACCCGAACTCACCCGAGAGCCCCGGGACCTCAACCAAACTTACCAACCAATCCTACAACACCATACGAACTTAGTGTAACCTTTGAATCTCTCAAAATAACATCAATACAAGAATTACACCTGCATTCAAGCCTAATGAACTTTGAAATTTCTAAATTCTACAAACGACGTCGAAACATATCAAATCACGCCTGATTGACCTCAAATTTTACACACAAGTAAAAAATGACACTATTAACCTACTTCAACTTCCGGAAGTTAATTTTGAACCCGATATCTAAATTTCCACTGTCGGCCAAAATCGCCAAAATTCTAACTTACGCCAATTCAAGCCTAATTCTACCACGACACCAAATCACATTCCGGACACGCTCCTAAGTACAAAATCTCCTAACGGAGCTAAAAGAACTATCAAAAATTAAATCTGAGGTCATTTATACACAAGTCGACATCCGGTCGACTTTTCCAACTTAAGCTTCTAATTAAGAGACTAAGTGTCTCAATTCAATCTGAAAACCAAAACGAACCCTCCAGGAAAGACACAATAGCTGAAATAGATGCATGGGAAGCAGTTAATAGGGATTGAGCTCTAACTCTCAAAACGGCTGTCTCGATCGCCACATCATCGGATCTAGGACGGGTGCTATCAGATTTGATTGCGGTATATTTGTAAGGATAATATCAAAAATCTACTTAGGGCTTGGCTATAGTTTTTGTTGAAGGAGAGAAAGCTCAACGGTTTGTTGATTTGATGAATGATTATGAGTTTCTGCGTGTCCTTTCATTATCGGCAGTGCACGAAGGTTTTAGAATGAGGTTTTGTTAAGTATGGGGTTTATTACCGTGATTGGGTTGTTCTGAGCAGTTGCTTTGATCAAAGATTTTTCTATGGGTATTTGAGTTATGTTGTATACCCGGTGATTGTATCTTGGGTTATGTCTTCGGGTTGGTACAACTTGTTCAGACTTATACATCGTGTAGGTTGCGAGAATCAGACCTTATAACAAATTCCAAATGTTGGAAAAAACAATTGTATTCTAAGGCTTATGGGCTAGGTTGAGTTGAGAAATTTCAGTTATATTGTGTTATCAGACCTATATGGGATAGGGTGACGTGGGATCCCCCCTGGGTATGTTCTTGGTAAGGTTATTCGGCGGGGTGGCGATTTTGAGAACAACTCTTGGAATGTTCGAGGATGAACGTATGTTTAAGTGAGAGAGAATGTAACGATCCAACCGGTCATTTTGAGCATTTTCACTTTGCTCGGTAATTTGTGGGCATGAGTTGCTCCGTATTATGTATTATGACTTATGTGAATCATCGGTTTTTCTTTTCAGGTTATTCAGATTCGGTTTGGAAGAATGAATTACAATGTTGAAGCTTTAAGTTGAAAGAGTTGACCAAGTTTGACTTTTTGTGAATTTTACCCCGGAACGGAGTTTTGAAGGTTCCATTAGGTCGGGATGGTGATATTAGACTCGGGCGCATGCCCGAATTTGCATTTGTATGTTTTAGAAGATATTGGTACAAGTTGGCAAAAATTGGAAATTTGAAGGTTTGGAAAGTTCATAAGTTTGATCGGAAGTTGACTTTGAGGATATCAGATTCGGATTGTGGTTTCGGGATTTTGAAATAGATTTTTCTTGTCATGTGGGACTTGTGTGAAAAATTTGGGTTCATTCCGGGATGATTTGATATGTTTCGACACGAGTTATGGAATTGAAAGTTCAAAGTTCATAGATTTTGATTTGAGGTGCGAATAGTCATTTTGATGTTGTTATGTGTGATTTGAGGCCTCGAGTACGTCCGTGTTATGTTATTGGACTGCAGATGTGAGTCCACAGATGCGGACAGTTGGTCTCAAAGTGAGAGCAAGCTAGGCGAGGAAGATCGCAGAAGCAGATTTTTGTTAGTGCACCTGCGTGTGTGCAAATGCGAGATTTGGGAGCGCAGGTGCGATATTCTTCACAGAAGCGGGATTTTATATCCGCAGGTGCGCGGGTTGCTGAGCATGGATATTTTCAAAAAGTGATACATTTACCGCGGAAGAGGTGGTCGCAGATGCGACGAATTGTCCGCAAATGCGGAAGGCTGGGCAGAATGTTAAATACAAGGGTTCGCGATTTTGGCTTCATTTTTACATTTCCAAGCATGGGTTGAGGTGAATTTGGAGAAATTTTCATCACAAGGATTGGAGTAAGTGTTCTACTCTTGGTTTTGATCTTATTCCATGAATCTATCTTCATTTTTGGCAATTGGATTGTGGATTTAAAGAGGAAAATTGGGGGTTTTGGCCTAATGTTTTATAATATGAATTTTCGAGTTTTGAACATCGGTTTGGAGTCGGAATTGTGTGAAACTAGTATGGTTGGACTCGTAATCGAATGGGTCGTCGGATTTTATGAGTTTTTCTGGGTTTCAAGGCATGGGCCTGAGTGTGATTTTTTGTCGGTTTCGGGTTTTGATTAAGGACTCGATCTTTATCATTTGGAATTGTTTCCTTGGGCTATATTTGATGTATTTGAGTTGTTTTTGACTAGTTTTGAGCCGTTCAGAGGTTGTTACACGCGATGGAATGCTTGGAGTATCGCTTGGCTTGCTTGGCATCGGTATTGGTTTGTTCGAGATAAGTAACTCTTCTAAACTTAGTGCTGAGGGTATGAAACGCCCGCAATACGTGTTATGTGATTGGTATTGAGGTGACGCACATGCTAGGTCACGGGCGTGTGGGCGTGCACCATGTGAATTGGGAGTCTGTTGCTTCCATGGCACTATATAGTAACCCTAGTTTGTCGATATTTGAATTTTCACCATGTGATAACGTAATTGAGCTGTCAATCATGCTAAATATCATGTTTAGGCTTCATGCTGATGTTGTTAGGACCCATAGTGATCGTTTCTTGCTGTCATCTCACTGATTTCGTTGATATTTCGTACTCAGTCATATTCATGCATTCATATCATATCTCAGTCTCAGTTGTTGTTATTGATACATCATATCATTGTTGTCGAACTAGTTTTCATGACATTGTGAGCCCGTTAGTGACACTGGAGAGAGTGATGACTGAGTGAGGCTGAGGGCCTGAGTGAGAGTGACATTTTGGGATCGGGCTGCATGTTGCAGCATATTATATATACTTTATGGGATTAGGCGATTTTATGGGATCGGGATGGACGCCGCAGCGATATAGCGCTTCGGCTGAAGGAGACCCTCCGGAGTCTGCACACCCCCAGTGAGCGCTGTCAAATATATATGTATATATATATGGATCGGGCTGCACGCCACAGTAGTTATTGTACAATGCTGAGTGATTTAGTACTCTGAGAGTGTGAGTACATGATTTATCTCTGAGATACATGGAATTTGCATGCACACATGACATACATGCATAGAGATGCATTTTTCCTCATGCTACATAGTACCACGTCATTCATGACTTTTTACACACATTGATATATGGGCATAGAGAGGTGTTTTTCACTTGTTATCTGGAAAGAAAATGAAACATCTTATTTATTATGGAAAGAATATTTGGAAAAATTACTGTTTTCAAACTTACTCGTATTTTTGGCATTTTTGGTAAAAGATTTGGGTTTTTCACTGAGATACATGCCCATTTTCTAGAACTGTCAATAAGCTGAGCATCTTACTTCTGAGGTACCTCTTTTATTATCTGTATTATGTTGTTATGAACTGTTGTAGAATATTGGTATTGTACCCGACCTTGTGTTAGCTTGTTACTTCTTTCAACCTAAGGTTAGGTTTGTTACTTACCGAGTACATGGGGCGGTTGTACTCATACTACACTTTTGCACCTTGCGTGCATATGTTGGCTACTGATGTTGCTGCGTTCGATGGGAGCTGGATTGAAGATGTACCTGCATTCCTGTTGAAGCTTCCCCTTGTTCGTGGTAGCTTTAGATCTATAAAACTTTGTTTATGTACTTTTCAAACAGACGATGTATTATTTCGTTTCAGCTTTGTAAATTCTATTCTTAGAAGCTCATGATTTTTACTACCAGTCCTTGGAAAATGTATAAAGTTCAGTAAATTTACTATTGTTTATTTGTCTTGTTAATATCAGTGGAATTTGATAGTTACTAGTTGGCTTGCCTAGCGAGTTGCATTAGGTTCCGTCACGACTAGTGGTTTTGGAGGCGTGACATAAATCGCAGTAATTAAAGTGCAAATTAAGACTAATACACGAGTTTCTAGGCTACCATCAATACCCCACACTTAAACCATTGCTCTTCTCATGCAATCAAACTACACTTCACATAGAAACGACCTTTTCATCAAACAACTTCCCTAATGCATCATGCCAAAAATATTTAAAGCAGACTAAGCACCCTATCATAACATCCTAGCCTCAAGACTTAAACTCACAAGAACCATGTATTTTTGATAACCCGCTCACTTACTCTAACATAGAGGCCAAAGACATTACCTTTTCTTCACAAGTCATGTGCCTTGACACCAAAGATAGAGAGTAGTTCCACATACCATAAAATTAAAAAACAACTAGGAACTAAAGATAGAAATAATTCTCTCACTCTCAGAATTAAAATTCATGTGCCACAGAAGACATACCATCGGCTTTCCCGCAATGTAATACTCTACTATTTGAGCTCATTCAGTGAATAATCAAGTAGGACTAAAATCGATCGTAATGTAGGCTATGGGATGGGTAGGATACAATTTGGATAATAGTGACTACAACTCCCTAAGTACTTTAATACATATACATTAAAAAATCAGACCCCACACTTATATTGAACCAAACCCCAACCTCCACAACTTACTAACATTAGCTCCCAATTTCTTTAAGCACAAACAAGATGAGAACTACCACTAGTAAGGAATCAATATTTTCTTCCTAATACATACACAAATGTTTTTTTTTCAAAGTTCTGAAATCTTTTGTTTCTTTTTTTTTTTTCAAACAACTTTTCTTCTTTTTCCAATTTCCCTGTAGTGGCTCTCACATTTTTTCAAAATAGTGCACCTTTCTACCTTTTCTATAGTTCCACTCAAAAACCCAACCACACCTCTACATTTTAATAATCTCATAAGATACATCACAATTAGGCGGGTCACAAGCATATATCTGGCTCAACAAAGAAACACCTCTATCACTTCCTAGACTGAACACGCCTGCTATTTCGCTTTGCAAATACACAGGGAAAGTTCTAGATATCAAGTAACATGCACAGAATATCAACAAATACCTCATGCATGGCATATAAATCACTTAGAATCAGATACATCCCGACTCTTTAGTTAACGCAATGAGGCTAAATCAAAATCAAACAACTTAAGGCACCTATACAAGAGTGAAGAAATGAACCTTGATGTCACAAGTAAGGCACTCACCATTTTCAAGGCACAACAAAGTCAAGAAAATTGTCACTTTGACTCAAGACTCTTTATTCCTACAAAAAGAAAAAGCTAACAACATCCGGTTCAAGCAAAGACCCCTTGAAAAGAACCGCGACAAAAAGAAAAACCAAGGAAAAATTATTACACTATCTTTCACATGTCGTAGACTGCCTATGAATTTCCGACTTAATGCATCAGCCACAACATTTGCCTTCCCGGGGTGGTATAAAATATCAACATCGTAAGCCTTTAATAATTCAATCCACATCCGTTGTCTTAAATTCATCTCTTTTTGTTTGAATATATATTGAAGGATCGTGTGATCCATGAATACGTCAACATAAACTCCATACAAGTAATTACACCATATCTTCAGGTCAAAATAATAGCCACTAGTTCCAGATCATGAGTCAAATAATTTTGCTCATGTTTTCACAGTTGCCTTGAAGAATATGCAATAACCCTACTGTGTTGCATCAGAACACTTCCCAATCCTACTCTAGAGGTATAATAATATATAACATAACATTCAGGTCCTTCAGGAAGAGTTAGAACTAGTGCTGATGTTATCTTGTCCTTTAACTCTTGAAAGCTCTTTTCACAATTGTTGGTCCACTAGAATTTAGCTGCCTTATGTGTCAACTTCGTTAATGGAGAAGATATGGATGAGAAATTCTCCACAAATCTTTGGTAGTAATCGGCTAATCCCAAGAATCTGCGTACCTCCATAGGAGTTGTAGGTCTTAGCCAATTCGTAACTTCTTTGATCTTTTGCCTGTCGACTTTGATACCCTCATCCGATACTATATGCCCAATAAAAGCCACTGGTGTGTTGGTTAGGCCAAAGGAAATAATGAAAAACTCGAAATGGTCATACCTGGTCCGAAAGGTTGTCTTCAAAATATCTTCGTCCTTGATTCTTAACTAATGGTACCCAGATCCAAGATCGATTTTTGAAAAATACCTAGCGCTTTGCAATTGGTCAAAAATAAATCATCGATCCTTGGAAGCAGATACTTATTCTTAATGGTCACCTTATTAAGCTATCGGTAATTGATACACATCCTCAATGAACCATATTTCTTTCGAACAAACCACACTGGGGCACCCCACGAGGAAGTACTAGGTAGGATAAAGCCCTTATCTAATAGATCTTTCAATTGAGATTTCAATTCCCTCAACTCGGCATGACTCATCTGGTACGAGGGATAGATATCAGTTGCGTAACAGGTGGCACATCAATGGAAAACTCGATCTCTCTCTCAGGAAGGATAATCAGGAGCTCATCAGGGAACACATCGGGAAACTCTTTAAAATCTTGAACCAATCGAAGGGTTGGAGGTTTTTCCTCCACATCCTGCATTCACACCAAATGATAAATACACCCTTTTGAGATCATCTTTCGAGCATTAAGGTAAGAAATAAACTTCTCTTTTGGAGCTGCAATATTACCCTTCCATTCAATAACAGGCTTTCTTGGAAAGTTAAAGCAAATAACTTTCTTTCAACAATCTATAGTGGCATAACAACAACCCAACAAATCCATGCCCATAATAACATTAAATTATACCATTTCTTATTCATTCAAATCAGCTAAAGTATGGTGATTGTAAATCATCACACCACAACCTCGATATACTTTCCTATCTACCACGAACTCGCCCACGGTCGTGGACACTCCAAACTGTTGTCATAACAATTCAGGTTCCTTACCACATTTACTACCAATGAATGGAGTAATATATGATAAGGTAGAACCTAGATCTATCAAAGCATACACATTAATGGAAAATATGGATAAACATGTGACCACAACTGGTGATGACTCTAGATTCTGTCGACCTTACAATGCATAGATGCAGTTCTCTTATCCGCCCGAGCTAGTCACTCCACCTCGGACTCTACCTTTCCCCATCGAGAATTTCATATATTGCTCACGAGGATGCACTGATGATGAAGAAGCTGTCGGAGATCCTGTTGGCGGCAACATACGACCCACATTTATCACCGGGCAAAAGCGCATGATGAGACTAGGCTGCCGATAAGAATAGCACAAATCGGTACGCTGGAGGAAATGCCTAAAATGATTCTACCACATCAGCCTTAATGTCGTACTAGGGGCCTCATCTTACTAGAATCCTTATCTATCCCCGGAATTTTGGCCCTGACCGAAATAACGAATCCGTTTTTGATGCTGACCCTGGGGCTGTGATGGTACATTAGCCACCGGATAAGGTTAATGACAAGAAAATAGAGGTGTAACCTACCTCAAAACTCTCCCTTTTCACCCGTGGACTGGGATCTCTTAGATTGGCCTTGGTTATGTTCTCGAGCAGCTCACTGTAGGTCTTGAGATCCTCCAATTTCTGCTCATATTCTATCCATAATCCCAAACTACCCACAAATCGATCCGGTCACTCATCTCATCCACAATCGAAGGGGCATACCTAGATAAGGAGTTAAATTTCATGCTATACTCCCGGACACACATATTTCTTGCTCCAAATGTAAGAATCTATCTTGTCTAGCTCCATGGATCTCAACGGGTAAATGCTGCTGCAGGAATGCCTAAAGAAAACTCCCTCTATCTTGTTGGTAGAGAAATAGGTCCCTAGACCATTCCCAAGTTTCATACCAAGTCATAGAAATATCCCACAATCTGTAAAAGGCAAGCTCTACAGACTCAGTATGAGTGGAATGCATAACTTACAGGGTCCGCTACATCTGATCTAGAAAATTCTGGGGATCCTCGTTTGGATCTTTTCGGGTAAATACCGGGGGGGGGCCCAAATTAATAATATCCCAAATTCTCGTACTAATCGCTCTTTCTGAAGTGCTAGGGGCCTATCGTTGGGTTGAGGGGACACTAACCAAGTCAATAGATTTACTGCACTTCACATATCTAAGTCCTGTTCAGAAGCAACTGGGGAAGGAATAAGAGGTATCTTAGTTTCTCCATGTTGTTCCATGAGTGGTGGTGTTGTCCCTAAAACCTAAGTACCAGCCTCATCGTGAGGTCCATGTTGACCTAGAGGGGCAGGTAGCACATGACTGGTACCTTTTCCTGTTTCTTCATTCAGTCCCTGAATAATTGTCTGTCGCCTCATGGTACGCATCTCTATAAACATAAACAAGATGGGGATTAGAAGCAAATACTTACGACTCAGCTCTATCACACGATCTAGATCATAAAAGAAAGGTATTCACCCTAAATATCCCGTAGCCTTTTGTTTATAAGTATGGTGCACGACATACCATATACAAGAATCTACTAGATACGACTTGCGTGCCCCTAGGAAAAAGCTACTCCGATACCAAGAGGCTGGTCCGTCAATTGTGTCACACCCCAACCTTGGGAGCTGCGACCGACACATGATGCCCTAAGGTCCGTGCGAATCAATATACATATTTAGACCTTATAACATAAAATCTGGGTCTATGAGGCCTCTGTATAAACGTTCAAATGATCATTATTGACTATGGAAGAAATCTTAATATTGGATATGTATACATCCCAATCGTTGCCAATATGGTCATTGCAATATTTACATAATTTCAAATACTGGTCTGCAAGCTTCTTAGAGTACCATAACACATAACTTGATTGGGGCACGGACCCACCATACCCAAAATGACTAGAACATGCGCTTCACTACCTATCAACTTTTGAACAACTACTCCGGATAAGTGGGGTGCAATGATCGACAGCTAGAACACACATCCTACACTGGGGAAGGACGTCATCGGGTCTATCTAAACCTGTGGGAATGAGCACATCACCCAAAAGAAAGGAGAGTCAGTGCTGAATATGTACTGAGTATGCAAGACTAATAAGGTATATAAATCCACGGCATAACGTAAGAGATATAAACATGTGATTTCATCCTGAATGCCAAAGACAAGCCACCGGGGGTGTAAACTGTGGAGACCATAAACTTAAAAGTATGCAAACTTTATAAAAGATTAATCCACTCATGGAGACTATGCATTAAATATAATATAATATTACTCAGCCACTCTTTGTGGCATATCATTTCATATCTTACCCGTCTCGTAGAAGACTCGGCAAAGTTTTATTCTTCTATCACATCATACCCGACCTTAGGAGGTTTCGGTCGTACCCAGCCAAACTAGGGCTCGGTAGCATTTCATAGCACATCATTTCATACCTGACCTCATAGAGAGCTCGATTGTACCCGGCAACACAAGGACTCAGTAGTATTTTATGTTGCATCTTATCATACCTAACTGATTAGTGGTTGCACATTAGGTACCGTACTTGGCCGTCTATTGCGCGACCCGATAAGTAAAAATAGATACATATATATATAATTGCCATGCAAGATCATTTTCAAGAAATATTAAGAGTAACTAAAAGTGAATTATATTTTCCGACCTCAAGATACTAATTGGGAATATCTCAGGCTTGAAGGAAATGCTACCGTAAAAATATACAAGAACAAGAGAAACAGTATTGAGAAGTCTTAGAACAAACCAATCTTTCAACAGAGGATCCTTTAGAGAGAGACTTACACTAAATCATTCCATGAAAGAAGGTTGGCTTACATACCTTATCGATGGACTATCAATGCTTCCAGTGTTCTTACACTATTGTGGTGAGTAACTCTGTCTTCGATGAATCTCCAAAAGTCAATATATAATATGAAAAATACTACAATGGCGATCTCAAGCTTCTTCACACTAGATCCTATGAGATCGCCTCTGACTCAGCTCTAGACTGTCTGGGAATTCTAAAGGGGGTTTGAGAGCATTTTGGTTGAGCTAGAGTTGGTAAATATCTCCTAGAATGAATGAGAAGAAAGTTGCACTGCTTTTTTATACCCAGCCTAGGAATTTTCGCCACCCCCAATAACAAACGGGTCTTCCCTCACGACCACTATGTCCAGTGGGGACAACTGGTGCAATTTGGGCAAATGAAACCGCCTCTTGTCCTCATGATGTGTCACCGGTTGATCGGTTGTATCAAAACCTCATTAATCTCCAACTTCATAGGCGGAGAAAAAGTGTGGGGTGTGACAAATTGCATGCGGAGCTGGTGCAAAATATTGTAGAAATATGATAATTTTCGGGGTGGTCTTTAACTTTTGACCTCTGCTTGCACAGTAGGCATAATTTTAAGGTCAAAAGTTAAAAGTGTTGCCCATTTGGCAAGTAACATTTTAAAATTTGAAGTTGTGTCCATGGAGCAAGCGAGACAAAAATGCAAAATCATGGTATTTGTTGCGCTATTACTGCACCCGAGTGGTGCATGGTATTTGTTGCGCTTCTAACTATTAGCCTCTTTGCCAGCTTTTTTGAAAGTAAACACAATTTTTCTTTAAAATAAAATACTTTTCTTTTGATGATTTGAGGAGTTTAGCTAAAATAAAAAAAGTATGTTGCCGTACTAGTAGAGTCAATACTAGTATTGTCGGAGAGAAACTATAAATCTATAAGCAGATTTCTATTTACAAAAGTAACTTTTATTAATTCAAAAGGAAAACTAACCATTAGCATGTTGTCCCTTTCTCCTTCTTCATTGCATGAGCTTTCTCCATTATCTCCCAACTTTTTATTTCCGCAGGTCTCACCAAAGCTCAAGCAAAAGATAGTATATTTTAATTAAATGAATTTGAAAAACATAATTAAAATCTATACTATTAAATAGCAAAAACTAATTTTTTTGTAAATAATATAGTTGTAAATTAAATCCTGTATATGTCTTTTTTCAGAAATTTTATGCTTTAACTAGTTTCTTGAAAAATTGGTAAAAAATAAACTACTTTTTTAGTACTAACCAGCATTTCTCATATATTTAGCCAAACACATAGTGTTACAGGTTAAAAGTACTTCTAAAAAAAGTAAGTTTAACATAAAAGAAAATACATTTTTGAATAAATAAATTTTGAAATTTTAACCAAACAGCCTACCACTCTCTACATGATCTGAATGATCTAGACTTTTTCAAAGTCAATGTAACATCCTAGAAAATTTTGAAGTACTTAAGTTCTATTGAGAAAGTTGACATGCGGTGATCATATTATTTTGTGTGCACACGAGAACTATTAATATGATGAATATCAATTGGATATGATAATAAGTGTACAAGGCATATCATAAGTGATTTGGGGTCAAAGGAGAGGCCTAAGTCTAAGCCAAGTTGAAAAATTACATGATAGACTAAAGTTCCAAATAAGTACGCACAAGACCAAACTTTGGATGAGCATATCAACATATATATAAGGAGTTATGTGGTGCACGACCTATCTAATGAAAGATTCGAGTCTAGTTTCTAACGCTTCAAACCGTTCGTTGTACACTCATACAAGAAGTTATGACCAAATTACCAAATGCTGGCAAAAGATTACACTATCGCACCGCAAAGCCGCGCCAGTGGAAAAATTTAGAATGTTTCCAAATTTCGTTTCTAGACACATTTTTCATTACCGTGCCGCCCCACGCGGCGCGAATGTGCAAATCTTATTTTTTTTATAACCCGACCCTATTTTCAGGGGTTATTTTTCCCACATCATTTGGACGGAATTTGGAGCTCTTCTCCATTCTCTCAAGACCACCAACTCCTCTCTTCTTCAAGGTAAGAAATCCCCATTATCTTGGTGTACAATTACATTATTTCTACACTAGTATTGATGAAATCTACACATAACTTAGATCTTCAAGAAATTTCTTCAAGAACTCAAAGGAGGGTTTTGCAACATTTCTTCCAAAAGGTAATCCTACACCCTTAGACTTACATGTACGGATTTATTATGAGAATATGAGTATGAATTAAGAAATGAAACTCTTGGTATGGTGATTGAAAGCCATAAGTTCCCAATTTAAATACATAATTATTATAGAGACTGGAAGGTGATTATTTGATGAAATTTTGTTGGTTAGGTGTGGATAGATGGTTATACATGTGATGTTGGAAGTTATAAATTATTTAAGAATGAAGGTGAAATAACTTGTTGGAAAATGGTGGTAGTTGGATGAACTAATTCTATGGTTATGAGATTTAGAGATTTATGCCTATTAGGTGTTTGATAAAATATCTAAATGACTTAAAATATAGAAATCTTGCTAATATTGGTGTGCAATTGTGTTGCACTGTTGTAGATTGAAATTTGTTAGTATGGTGGACCATCGTAGTAATATTAATGGGCGAATTTCAGATTTGAGCCGTCCGAAGGTGGTTTCACTCGCGAAGATCATTTAAAGTATCAGATTAGCTTCACCAAGTATGTATCATGCCTAACCTTGTGTGGAAAAATTACCCCTTAGGTATTGAGTCTTTTATTGAGTTTGTGTCATTGAAACTACGTACGCGAGGTGACGAGTATGTACTAAGTTTATATGTGCAAATTATATCGGTTAAAATTCGTAGACACCCTTATGTATTAAATTGAAAAATTATTGAAACTTATTAAATCCCTTATTTGTCATGCCTCATTCCTTGTTTGCTGAGTTTTTTTTATATGCTAATTTGGTGTGATTGTTACTTGAACTTTTATGTGAATTTTTTGTGTTTGTCGATTTGATGTTTCCTGGAAATAATTATATTATGGAGTTTTCCATCAACAAATAACTAATTAAGTAAGATTATTAACGTATTAATATATTAACTGAAAATTTGGATTAAAAAAGGTGTCGTCTTATGCTGGGTTAAGTTTCTATCTTGTTGTTGTTAAGGTTTTATATATTTTGTGTGAAGCCTTCGACTATTTGTTGTGAAATTAATTAATTTTGTTGTATCTTTAAAATTGATTGTGGTCTATTAGCAATTCATAATATGAATTGTTGCTTTGTGTTGTCGTGGTAATATCCGTGTAAATTATTGTGTGATTTGAATTACTGTTATGCGGTAGATAAGAGTGGTTATTAAACATAGCGATAAGGGAAGATAATATAGAAGCGATATGAGTGACTATTATAAGAGTGATAAGGGTGACTATTGTTAGGGATAATACATGATGATGTGTGGATATTGTGTTGGTGATTTTTATGTGATATTGTGATTTTTCACGTGACTTCTTTTATATATTGTGCAATTTATCTTATAAATTAAGTAAATTTGATGATAGTCAGATATACATTGAAATTATGAGCCGATGGATATTGTCGGGCGGATTATGATATGGGCACGAGGTGCTGGGGAAATATGATGAAATTACTATTTGCACGTGAATTGTCCGTGCAGTTATGATATGAAATATGGACATGAGGTGCCGTGTTTATATAATAAAAATGATATTAGCACGTGAATTGTCCAAGCAGTTGTGATAAAGATATTGGCACGGGGTGTCGTGAAAATATGAAAGTGGACTGAGATTCGTATATTTTGATTATGAAATGAGGTGTCACAGGGTTACTATTTATTTGAAAGAATTATATTCGAAAGATATTTATTTGAAAGAATCATATTCGAAAGATATTTATTTGAAGGAATCATATTTGAAAGATATTTATTTGAAGGGAGTATATTCGAAATATATTTATTGGAAATGATTATATTCTAAAGATTTTTATTTGAAAAACTTATCTGCGAAAGTTTTATATTTGAAGGACTTGACTCGTTGGTTACACTTGTATTCATTATTTGTTGAGCAATATTCATGGTGTTCTCGTTGTCCTGCTATTTATATCCCTGGTTGATTATTGTTGCTATCATTGCTATCTATTTCCTATCATTTTTGTATGCTATATTGCACAATTTATTTGGATAGTGAGTATCTTGACTGTACCTCATCACTACTCCACCGAGTATAGTCTTGGTACTTACTGGGTACCGACTGTGGTGTACTCATACTATACTTCTGCATATTTTTGTGCAGAACTAGATATTGGAGATATCAGAATTGTTCAGAGTTAGACTGCGATTGCAAGGTTTAAAGGTAGGGTTGCTTGGTCGTCGCAGTCCCCGTGGAGTCTTTTCGTTTTTATTGTATTGTTAAGTTCTTAGTCAAATAGTATTATATATTCGATCCTCGAGATCATTCCATGTATTCAGTTAGAGTTCGTGACTCAGTATTACCAGTCTTGAGAGGTTGTTTGATTATTTTCGCTGTTAATTTTGACACTTATTTCTATTTCTATTTCTTGTAATAAATTTTATTTTAAAAAAAGAGACTTGAATTGTAATTATAATCGGCTTACTTAGTCTTAGAGATTAAGTGCCATCACGATGCCTGTGATAGGAATTTGGATCGTGACAGTCAAAATAAGTAATTATAAAAAGAAAAGGCATATTCGATTAATGGATTGAGAATGTAAAAAAATAGTATTGAAACGTATTAATTAATTAAGTGAAAACAAATGAATATTAGGGCTTAGGGTGTACTTTTTACTAGATTTATATATGTGGGGTGCTTAATTTTAATTTGCCTTTTGCCATTAGAAGAAGAATTAAATGTTGTCTTTTATTTTCTTAAAATTGGGAGCTGAATTACACTTATATCGAGAACAAACGTAATGACATTTTACCACTCAGCGAAATGGAGGACATACAATATTACCAATTGTTATTTAGAGTTGAACCATAATTGTGTCTTGCCAAATTTTTCGCGATCTCACTGAACATGTTTCTTTGAACTAGGCAGACAGACACAAAAGAGATTTTTGTGTGGAAAATCTCCTTAATCAAAGGATAAAAACCACAATTTATTCCAGTAGAATTTTCTCAAAACGCCATTAAATTTCGAAGAACAGTTTTAAATTACAACTCTAACTAAGGGGACTAACTCTAGTACCCTAGCACTTACAATGAATCAATTGTAGCTACCGATCCCAAACTAACTCTAACCCAGAAAGCTTACAAAAACTCAGTTTCTGCAATAACCTACTATTACACTTCTCAAAATCAAATATGTTATAATTTCGAATATTTGACTCAACCTAACAACTAAAGAACTTCGACAACTTCTTATTTAGAAACAAATTCTTCAGTCGAGGAGCTTGAGTCTTCTAGAGTATCTTCTTGTCTTGATTGATGTTGCCAAGAGTAGTTTGATGTGATTTCTTTCAATAGTGTTAACCCCGTGTGCCACAAGAAAATTCTCCTTTTATATAGTTGCAAAGTTAGCCTAAAATCTTCTTCAATTAATACTCCAAAACTTAAAATAATCCGGTTAAGAAAAACTTCTCCTATTTTGATTTGATTTCCTTATTTGTTTCTAACTCTTTAACGTTCTCTTTCCAAGCAAGTCTTCCCTTATTTACAAGATCCCTTCTTCACCACGAATTCCTCTCCATTAATGTATTTCCTTATAAAGTGCGGACGTAACTGCTTGAGGAATTGTCACGACCCAAATTTTGCCACAGGTATCGTGATGGCACTTAATCTCTAAGATTAGGTAAGCCTATTACAATTACATTTTGAGCCTTTTTTTAAACATATAATTTAATATAAGTGTCGAAACCGAAAGCGGAAACAAATATAAAAACGCCCCAAGACTGTTAATAATGAGTCACGAACTCTAACTGAATACATGCAATGATCCCAAAGATTGCGTATACAATACTGTTTGAATAAGAGTGACATAACAATAAAAGTAGAAAGACTCCAAGGGACTGCGACGGTCAAGCAACCCTACCTTGAATCCGATCAACACCCTAACTCTGCCCGAGTTCGATATCTCCTATACCTAGCTCTGCACAAAAATATGCAGAAGTGTAGTATGAGTACATCACAGCGGTACCCAGTATGTATCAAGACTAACCTCGATGGAGTAGTGATGAAGTATAGTCAAGACAATCACTAGTCTAATAACATGTGCAATATATCATACAAAATATAATATAAACAGATAGCAGTGATAGCAACAATAATCAACTAGTGACATAAATAGCAAGGCAACAAGAACACCATAAATATTGCTCACACGAATAATAAAGACAAGTACAACAAATTAATCATGTCCTTCAAAATATACATTCTTTCTCTATGGTATCAGAGCCTAGGAACCTTCATGGTAAATATGTGATAGATCTGAAGTGTGCAACATAGATATGAGGTTTTTGGAATGGATTTGGGAGAAACAAGTACTAAAATTACTAGACTTGAAGAGGTTGATATACCTCAAAACCTTGATTTGTTAAACAAATGAACAATTCCCAAAGTCTCTATTAAAACAATTTATGATTATGGTTGGTTTGATAAACTATCTTCAAAACAATTGATAAAGACAACTTAGCAATCTTTAGCCTTAAGTTCGTCAGAACAGACTATTCGTTTATTAAATAAACATAATGTTAGTCTGTATAAAAATCATTATAATTATCTGCATATTGGTACGGTTCAAATTGCTTTTAAATCATTAACCCTTAACGGGTTACCAGAGACATTTTTGGCAGCTCTTCGAGATGCTAGAAACTTGAATTTCAGACAGTCTCTGATGTGTTCAATTGAATCTACTGTGGCATATGGTCCAGTATATTTCAATACTCAACCCAATCTTTAATTATCTCTTTCTGATGTTAATATACTTGATGCATTGACATTAAATGTGAAAATGCATGGTTATAATTATGCACCTGGTTCTGAACTTATATGTTTATCTTAAAGAATTTATTTCAAATTGTTGTCTATATTAAATGCAAGATGTAAATTATACGATACATCGGATAAGACTATACTAGTAGAAACCAATTTTACTAAGTCTAAGGTCACCACAAGGAGACCTATTAAGTGGGAAGAAATTAATTTCCCGACTACTTGGACTTTAAATTCGGTTATATCACCAAGTCAGATCACTGACGCTGTGTCAAATTTCGGTTATATCCCCAAGTCAGATCACTGACGCTGTGTCAATAGTGAATTTTCGCATGTTACTCAAAATCCGGATGGTAGGATTTGTATTCAATTCGATGATAAGTCTACTATTTATAACATACATTCATTTTCTAATCGATTTTAACCCCAATGATGTATAATGATTCCATACCAAATCGATTTTAGTCCAGGGTCACTTGCAAGAAAGTATATTCAAAAGGATTTCTTTAGTGATAAATGGAATCGGTTTAAAACTTGGTTTTTTGAAACTTATAGTACAGAGAATTTAAATAATATTTCCCAAGAGTTTTATGAAACTTGTGCTTTGCATAATCAAATCATGTATTTTGTTCCTTAGTTTATAACCACTTATTTACCGATTTACATAAAGGTTTTAGAAAGATCTTATAAAGATGGAAGTGGTAATATTATTAAATCTATATACCCTCCTCAAGCACCTTTTATTTTACCTAATAATACAGGTATCACTTTTTCGGCATTTCAAAAATTTATTGATAAAAATGTTGCTGCAGTTAGCATCGCACAAATTAATAATTTAATTTCTCAAAATAATTATTTAAGTTTGTATGTTAAAGTTTTGGATGAACATATAAGTTCTCTTGATAAAAAACTTGATGAGTTAACAATTTTGATAAAAGAAATGAGTACTAGCAAGAAGATAACTGATATTGCCTCCACTTCAGGAAGCAAATAAAATGCTCAAATTGTTCTTACTCATGTTCAAAGACCTCCTGAGATTCAGAATTTCAAATTTAAATCATTTAATGATTTGGAAGAACTTCTTGATAAAAAGCTTTCTGGTTTAAATATTAAGCTAATTGATTTATCAAAAAATTTTGCGGATAAAATTGAGATGATTTCTGATTATAAAAATAAAACTTGGTTAGAGTTTAATAAACTCAAAGGTTTAATTAAACCAAATAGTAAGTATGCTAATAAACCTAGAATGTGAACTTATTATTATTCCCGTCCTACTCCTCAAGATGTCTTAATAGAGGAACGTGATTGGAATCAGATTAATATGCTTTACAGTGGTTCCAAAATTTATGAATGAAATCTTGATGGTTTGACTGATAATGTCACGACCCCAGTTCGCCCTCTGTGAACATGTCGTGACGGCACCTAGTCCCTATAACTAGGTAAGCCTAGCAATGCAGAATATCAACATAACTTGAGGAATAATAAAGAAAAAAAAATTGAACAGTCTAAAAGAAAGACTGTATATAAATGCCACTTGGCATATACAACCCAAAATAATACGAAAGTCCACAATATCACCCTAAAACCCGGAAACTCACGGGAACCACAGGCTAACAGAAATATAATACACTGCTCTAACTCCAGAATGTCTACACAACTGTAAGGAAGGAAAAAACTTTTCAAAAAAGCTGGAATAAGATAGAGACTCCTGGTCTGCAGACGCGACATATGTACCTCGAAATCTCTGCTGGATCTCTCAACCTCGGGGATAGGGCGCCTGAGTGGAGGTACCTGGATCTGCACATGAAAAACATGTGCAGGAAAGGGGCATGAGTACACCACAACGGTACTCAGTAAGTGCCAAGCCTAACCTCGGCGGGTAGTGACGAGGAAGGTCAGGGCCCTACTGAGGTTAAACAATATAATTGGGATTTACAGTATGAAAACAGACAGTAATAATGAATACAGTAGTGAAATAAGACAGGTCAAACAAGGCAATAACAAAACAAAAGAACAGAGTAAACACGGAGTACGAATATCTCAATAACGATGGTAACAATGAGGATCTCTAAGGATACCGTCCTGTAGTCCTTTTCTCAACTGTCTAGTGGATCTCCCGGGATACTGTCCCGTAGCCCATCATATGTATATCCGAAGGATCTCCCGGGATACCATCCCGTAGTCTAGCTATCAGTGTGCAAAGGGATCTCCCGGGATACCGTCCCGTCGTCCGAAAGTAAATGTGCAGGGGGATCTCCCGGGATAACTTCCCGTAGTCCCAAAGTAAATATGCAGGGGGGATCTCCCGTGATAACGTCCCGTAGTCCCAAAGTAAATGTGCAAGGGGATCTCCCCGGATAACGTCCCGTAGTCCCAAAGTAAATATGCAGCCACATCAAGAAGACGTTCAGAATTAGAGTGCAAAAATACAAGGCAACAAGTAATTCTAGTCTAACATGCTTTACGTAGTGCAATTAAGGCAACTTAAGCAAATAGGCAATTCAGGGCAACTAGGCATGATTTTTCTAAGCTAACATAGACTATAGTTGCAATTAGAATAAAACAGGTAAGAAAGAAACTCAGGCTAAATATTTAAAGTAAAATCGGATTTTTCAACAATTAGCACAAGTACGCGCTCGTCACCTCACGTACAAGGCATTCAATTACCAAATATCACATCCTAAGGGGTAAGGTCCCCCACACAAGGTTAGACAAGCCACTTACCTCGAACTGGCTCAAAATCAACTCGAAACCACACATTTTCCACGAGTATCCGACTCCAAATGGCCCAAATCTATATAATTAAATTATATATCGTAAATAACATCTCATGCAACTGATTTTTTTAATGTTTAATTCAAGCTAAGCCGCGAAATTAGGTAAAATGACCAAAATACCCCTCGGGCCCACGTCTCCAAATCGGGTGAAATTTATACTTTCCGTACACACATTCACTCACGGACTCATTCACCCAGAAAGAATCGAAATCCGATGCCAAAAACCCCATAAATTTTCAGAATTTGGGGTTGGGGAAATTTCATCAATTTCCTATGGGTTTTCCCCCATTTTTGATAATTAAACTAAAGAAAACAACGGAGATTAATGGTCTAACAATGAATTAGGATTAGAAAATGTTACCTATGATCCTTCTCTTAAAAACCCACAGAAAATCGCCAATTCTTGAGCCCTTACACGATTTTTAGAATTATGAAATAAACTCTCAGATTTTTGGAATAAAACACACAGGGAATTCGCACATGCGGTTTCGATCACCGCACCTGCGGAAAAAGCATCGCAGGTGCGGAAATCACATAAGTTACACTGGGGCCGCACCTGCGGTCGTTTGGTCGCGCCTGCGGTCCCGCACCTGCAGAACCCAGGTTGCACCCGCGACCACTAGTCAAATCTCCTCTCTATCGCACTTGCGATCAATTCCCATGTGCCTGCAAGTCCGCACCTGTGGAAAAACCTTCGCAGGTGCGAAGACACCAGAAGAGGCATGGTTCAGCAATAGCTAAGTCCCAAATTTTCTCCCGTTAAGCATCCGAAACAACCCCAAGGCCCCCGGGACCTCAACCAAAACCGCCAACTAACATTAAAACCTTATTTGAACTAGGTCAAGCCATAAAAAAACGTCTCATAACATAAAAATCATCGATTATGCATAGGTTCAAGCCTAGGAACTTAGGAAAATTCTAGAATTCGCATTCGTCGCCGAAACACGTCTAAACTCATCCGAATGACCTCAAATTTTGCACACACATCCCAAATGACATGACGGAACTACTGTAACTTCCAGAATTCCATTTCGACCCTTGGATCAAAAATTCACTATCGGGCTGGAAACTCCAAAAAATTCAAACTTCGGTATTTCAAGCCTAAATGAGCTATGGACTTCCAAAATACATTCCGAACACGCTCCCAACTCCGAAATCACCTAACTGAGCTAACGGAACCATCATATTTCCATTCCGAGGCCGTCTTCACACTGCTCCAACTACGGGAAACTTTTCGACACCTAAGCTCTCATTTAGGGACTAAGTGTCCCAAAACTCTCCGAAACTCAAATCCGAACTTCCCTGCAATTCAATTTAGCAGAAATAGACTTTGGGAAAACAGTTAATAGGGGATTGGGGCGTTAATTCATAAGACGACCGAACAGGTCGTCATATCTTCCTACACTTAAAAATTTGTTCGTCCTCGAACGAGCATAAAGACATACCTGAAGTAGTGAAAAGATGAGGGTAATTGATGCGCATATCCTGATCGGTCTCCCAGGTCACCTCCTCGGCCGACTGACCCCGCCATTGAAACTTTACTGAAGAAATGTTCTTTGACCTGAGCTTCCTGACCTGCCTGTCCATTATAGCTACAGACTCCTCAACATATGATCGATCTTTGTCCAATTGGACTGAGCTGAAATCCAAGACATGAGACGGGTCACCGTGAGACCTCTGGATCATCGAAACATGAAATACCGGATTCAATCCTGCCAAGATGGGAGGTAAGGCAAGCTCATAAGCAACCTCCTCAACACGCCTCAATATCTCAAAAGGGCCAATAAACCTCGGACTCAACTTCCCTTTCTTCCCAAATCTCATAACGCCCTTCATAGGGGAAACCCGAAGCAGAACCCGCTCTCCGACCATATATGAAACATCACGAACCTTCCGGTCCGCGTAACTCTTCTGTCTGGACTGGGCTGTACAAAGTCTATCCTGAATCACCTTGACCTTCTCCAATGCATCCTGAACCAACTCTGTGTCCAATAGCCTGGCCTCACCCGACTCAAACCAACCCACCGGAAATCTGCACCTCCTACCATATAAAGCCTCATATGGCGCCATCTAAATGCTGGATTGATAACTGTTGTTGTAAGCAAACTCAGCCAATAGCAGGAACTGATCCCAAGACCCTAAAAACTCAATCACACACGCACAGAGCATATCCTCAAGAATCTGAATAGTGCGCTCGGTCTCTCCGTCCGTCTGGGGTGAAATGTTGTGCTCAACTCCACCCTGATACCTAACTCTTGCTGAACGGCTCTCCAGAACCGTGAAGTGAACTGAATACCTCTGTCCGAGATAATAGAAACTGGAATACCATCCAGACGAACAATCTCCCGAATATAAATCTCTGCCAACCGCTCCGATGAATAAGTAGTCAGTACCAGAATGAAATGGGCTGATTTGGTCAGCCGATCCACAATCACCCAAATAGCATCATGCTTCCTCAAAGTCCAAGGAAGTCCAACCACAAAGTCCATGGTGATCCGCTCTCACTTCCACTCTTGAAGCTCGATCTGCTGGAGTAACCCTCCCGGTCTCTGATGCTCACATTTGACCTGTTGACAGTTGAGACACTTGGATACAAACTCTGCAATATCCTTCTTCATTCTTCGCCACCAATAGTGCTGCCTCAAATCCTGATACATCTTCGGAGCACCCGGGTGGATGAAATACCGCGAACTATGGGCCTCTGATAAAATCAACTCCCGAAACCCATCAACATTGGGCACACAATCCGACCCTGCATCCTCAATACCCCGTCATCTCCAATGATCACATCTCTGGCATCACTGTGCTGGACCATGTCCTTGAGGAAAAGTAAATGAGGATCATCGTACTGCCGCTCCCTGATACGATCGAATAAGGAAGACCGAGAAACCACACAAGATAATACCGGGAAAGGCTCAGAAATATCCAACCTCACGAACTGACTGGCTAAGGACTAAACATCTAAGGCTAGAGGCCTCTCAGCTGCATGAAGGTATGCCAAACTCCCCAAACTCTCCGCCCGACGACTCAAGGGGTCCGCCACCACATTGGCCTTCCTCGGGTGGTATAATATAGTGATGTCATAGTCCTTTAGTAGCTCTAACCATCTACACTGGCACTAATTTAGATCCTTCTGTCTGAATATGTGCTGCAAACTCCGGTGGTCAGTATAAATCTCACAAGGCACACCGTACAAATAATGACGCCACATCTTCAAGGCATGAACAATGGCAGCTAACTCAAGGTCATGGACATGGTAATTCTTCTCATGTAGCTTCAACTGTCCTAAAGCGTAGGCAATCACCCTACCGTCCTGCACCAACACCGATCCAAGACCAACTCGCGAGGCATCACAATAAACTGTAGAAGACCCTGAACCAGTAGGCAATATCAAGATTGGGGCTGTAGTGAAAGCTGTCTTGAGCTTCTGAAAGCTCGCCTCACACTCCTCTGTCCACTGAAATGGAGCACCCTTCTGGGTCAATCTAGTATAGGGTCTGCAATCGATGAAAATCCCTCCACAAACGGCGGTAATAACTTTCCAAGCCAAGGAAACTGCGAATCTCTGTAACTGAGGACAACCTGGGATACCATCACTCGATCCACATGGCCTAAGAATGCCACATAACTCAACCAAAACTCACATTTTGAGAACTTTGCATACAACTTCTTCTCTCTCAGGGTCTGAAGCACTGTCCTCAGGTGCTGCTCATGATCTTCCCGACTCCGGGAGTAAACAAGAATATCATCTATGAAAACAATGACGAACGAGTCGAGATATGTCCTGAACACACTATGCATCAAATGCATAAATGTTGCGGGGGCATTAGTCAGCCGGAATGACATAGCTAGAAACTCATAATGGCCATACCGAGTCCTAAAAGCAGTCTTCGGGATATCCGGCTCCCGAATATTTAACTGATGGTAACTTGAGCGCAAATCAATCTTAGAAAATACGTTTGCGCCCTGAAGCTGGTCAAATAAATCATCAATACGAGGAAAGGGATAACGGTTCTTCACTGTAACCCTGTTCAACTGTAGATAATCAATACACATGCGCATAGAACCATCCTTTTTCTTCACAAACAAGATAGGATCACCCAAGGTGAAACATTGGGTCGAACAAAACCCTTATCAAGCAATTCTTGTAACTGATCCTTCAACTCCTTCAACTCAGGAGGAGCCATACGGTACAGAGGAATGGAAATGGGCTGAGTGCCCGGCAACAAATCAATGCCAAAATCAATGTCTTTATCGGGCGGCATGCCCGCAAGATCAGCTGGAAACACATCGGGATAATCCCGTACCACAGGAACTTAATCAACAAAAGGGGTATCAACACTGAAATCTCTCACATAAGCTAAATACGCAGCACACCCCTTCTCAACCATACACTGAGCTCTAAGAAAAGAGATAACTCTACTGGGAGTGTGATATAAGGTACCACTCCACTCAACACGCGGAACACCTGGCATATCCAGCGTCACGGTCTTGGTGTGACAATCAAGAATAGCATAATGGGGCGAAAACCAGTCCATGCCCAAGATAATATCAAAATCCACCATATCGAGTAACAATAAATCCTCACTGGTCTCAAAACCACGAATAGTAACCAAACACGACCGACAAACGAGGTCCACAACTAGAGAATTCCCCACAGAAGTAGAAACATAAACAGGAGAACCCAAGGAATCTTGGGCTATACCCAAATGTGGATCAAAATAAGAAGACACATAAGAATACGTGGAGCCTGGATCGAATAGAACCGATGTATCTCTGTGACAAACAAGTATAATACCTGTAATGATAGAATATGATGCAACGACCTCAGTACGAGAAAGAATAGCATAATATCTAACCTGGCCTCCCCCTAGAGGGCGACCTTTAACTCCCCGACCTCCGCCCCTAGCTAGCTGGGCAGATGGGGTAGCAGTTGGAGCTGTGATCATGGCCTGAGAACCCTGCTGAGCACGCTGTGGCTGAAACGTCTGTGAAGATGCACCCTTAATAAGTTTTGGGTAGTCCCTAACGACATGGAGTGTATCTACACACTCGAAATAAGCTCTGGGAGGATGTGGCAGCTGTGACTGGCTAGGGCCAGGTCTGCTAGACTAACCTCTGAAAGCACCCCGCTTAGGAGGCGCGCTAGAAACTAGAGGTGTATAGTAAGGCTCCTAAGGCCTGGGTGGGACTGGGGTACCACTGGCTACTGGAAGAGCTGAATGAACTGGGCAGACCATATAACCCCTACCATGTCGACCTGATGATGGGGTACGGGCACCAGAGTAGTGGCCCGACTTTCGAGACCTCTTGGCCTCTCTCTCCTATCGTTCCCTAGAGAGCATACCCTCTATCCTCCTAGCAATACTCACTACCTGCTGATAAGGAATGTCCATCTCCAACTCTCGAGCCATGCTAGGTATGATGGGTGGGATAAGACCCTCAATGAACCGGCAAACGCTCTCGCGGACAGTAGTAACCAAAGCCGGTGCATGCCTAGCTAATCTGGTGTAACGGATGGCATACTATGAAACTGTCATAGTACCCTGGCGCAAATGCTCAAACTCTACGTGCCATGCGTCCCAGAGGCTCTGAGGAAAAAACTCTCTTAGGAACATATCTGAGAACTGGGTCCAGGTCAGTGAAGCAGCCTCGTCTAGACTGTGTAACTCATAGGTGCGCCACCGATCATAGGCGGCTCCGCGAAGCTGGAAGGTAGTAAAGGAAACCCCCCTAGATCTGACTATGCCCATAGTTTGAAGAATACGGTGGAACTCCTCCAGAAATTCCAAGGCATCATCTGATTCTAGTCCGCTAAATACCTTAGGGTTATACTTCTTGAACCTCTCAAGTCTCCACTGCTCGTCCTCTGAAGAAGCTGACCCTTCCTCGGGCTGAACTGGCACTACAGGCGGCACATGAATGATCTCTGGAACCTGCTCTACATGCACTCGCTACTCAGGGGTGCGGGCGACGGGAGTCTGCGCTCCTCCCCCGCCCTGGGATGTGACTGCAGCAAGGGGAAACAACCCTGCCTGAGCCAGAGTGGTGTACATAGACATGAACTGAGCTAATGTCTCCTGAAGGGCTGGAGTAGTAGTGGAAGTAGGCGTGTCAGGTGTCTGCACCTCGGCTGGATCTGCTTGTGGTACCTCGGCGGCAGCTTGCGCAGGTGCTCTCGCTGCACCACGTGCGCGTCCTCGGCCTCTACCTCGGCCCCGGCCTCTGACGGCTGCTGTAGGGGGCACGAGTGCCTAATCGCCCTGAGTAGCACGGGTCCTCACCATTTGTGAGAGAATAGAAAATAGAGGTTTAGAATTGATGTCAAAAAATATTGCACGACAAGGAATCAATGAAGTGAAGATTTTTCCTAAATAGTTACATAGCCTCTCGTAGATAAGTACAGACGTCTCCGTACCGATCAGCGAGACTCTAGTGAATCGGCTTGTGTTCCGTGACTCCTATGAACCTAGAGCTCTGATACCAACTTGTCACGACCCCAGTTCGCCCTCCGAGAACAAGTCGTGATGGCACCTAGTCCCTATAACTAGGAAAGCCTAGAAATGCGGAATATCAACATAACTTGAGTAATAATAAAGAAAAAAAACTGAACAATCTAAAAGAAAGACTGTATATAAATGCCACTTGGCATATACAACCCAAAATAATACGGAAGTATACAATATCACCCCAAAACTCGGAAACTCACGGGAACCACAGGCTAACAGAAATATAATACATTGCTCTAACTCCAGAATGTCTACACAATTGTAAGGAAGGAAATTTTTTTTCAAAAAACCTGGAATAAGATAAAGACTCCTGGTCTGCGGACGCGGCAGATGTACCTCGAAGTCTCTGCTGGGTCTCTCAATCTCGGGGATAGGGCGCCTGAATGAAGGTACCTGGATCTGCACATGAAACACATGCGCAGGAAAGGAGCATGAGTACACCACAGCGGTACTCCCTAAATGCCAAGCCCAACCTCGGTCGGGTAGTGACGAGGAAGGTCTTGGACTTACTGAGGTTAAACAATATAATAGGGATTTACAGTATGTAACTAGACAATAATAATGGATACAGTAGTAAAGTAAGACAGGCCAAAGAAGGTAATAACAAAACACAAGAACAAAGTAAACACAGAGTACGAACAACTCAACAACGATGGTAACAATGAGGATCTCCCAGGATAACGTCCTATAGTCCTTTTCTCAACTGTCTAGTGGATTTCGCGGGATACCGTCCTGTAGCCCATACTATATATATCCGAAGGATCTCCCGGGATATCGTCCCGTAATCCAGCTAACAGTGTGCAGGGGGATCTCCCGGGATACCGTCCCGTAGTCCCAAAGTAAATGTGCAGGGGGATCTCCCGGGATACCGTCCCGTAGCCCCAAAGTAAATATGCAGGGGGATCTCTCGGGATACTGTCCCGTAGTCCCAAAGTAAATATCCAGGGGGGAACACCCGGGATAACGTCCCGTAGTCTCAAAGTATAGGTGCATGGGGAACTTCCGGGATAACGTCCTGTAGTCCCAAAGTAAATGTGCAGGGGGGTCTCCCGGGATAACGTCCCGTAGACCCAAAGTAAATTTGCAGGGGGATCTCACGGGATAACGTCCCTTAGTCCCATAGTAAATATGAAAGGGGATCTCCCGGGATAACGTCCCGTAGTCCCAAAGTAAATGTGCAGGGGGATCTCCCGGGATAACGTCCCTTAGTACCAAAGTAAATATGCATCCACAACAAGAAAACGTTCAGAAATAGAGTGCAAAAATACAAGGCAACGAGTAATTCTAGTCTAACATGCTTCACGTAGTGCAATTAAGGCAACTTAAGCAAATAGGCAATTCAGGGCAACTAGGCATGATTTTTCTAAGCTAACATAGACTATAGTTGCAATTAGAATAAAACAGGTAAGAAAGAAACTCAGGATAAATATTTAAAGTAAAATAGGAATTTTCAACAATTAGCACAAGTACGCGTTCGTCACCTCACGTACAAGGCATTCAATTACCAAATATCACATCCTAAGGGGTAAGGTCCCCCACAAAAGGTTAGACAAGCCACTTACCTCGAACCTGCTCAAAATCAACTCGAAACCACATATTTTCCACGAGTATCTGATTCCAAATGGCCCAAATCTATACAATTCAATTACATATCGTAAATAACATCTCATGCAACTAATTTTTTTACTGTTTAATTCAAACTAAGGCGCGAAATTAGGTAAAATAACCAAAATGCCCCTAAGGCCCACGTCTCGGAATTGGGTAAAATTTATATTTTCCGAACACCCATTCACTCACGAACTCATTCAATAAGAAACAATCAAAATCCGATGACAAAACCCCCATAAATTTTCAGAATTTCGAGTTGGGGAAATTTCATCAATTTCCTATGGTTTCCCCCCCCCATTTTTGATAATTAAACTAAAGAAAACAACGGGGATTAATGGTCTAACAATGAATTAGGATTAGAAAATGTTACCGATGATCCTTCTCTTCAAAACCCATAGAAAATCGCCAATTCTTGAGCCCTTACACGATTTTTAGAATTATGAAATAAACTCTCGGATTTTTGGAATAAAACACATAGGGAATTCGCACCTGTCGTTTCGATCACTGCACCTGCGGAAAAAGAATCGCAGGTGCGGAAATCACTTAAGTTACACTGGGGCCGCACCTGCGATCGTTTGGTCGCGCCTGCGGTCCCGCACCTGCGACCACTGGTCAAATCTCCCCTCTATTGCACCTGCGATCAATCCCCACGCGCCTGCGAGTCTGCAGCTGCGGAAAAACCTTCTCAGGTGCGAAGACACCAAAAGATGCCTGGTTCAGCAGTAGCTAAGTCCCAAATTTTCTCCCGTTAGGCATCCGAAACAATCCCGAGGCCCCCCGGACCTCAACCAAAACCATCAACCAACCTTAAAACCTTATTTGAACTAGGTCGAGCGTTAAAAACACATCTCATAACATCAAAATCATCGATTATGCATAGGTTCAAGACTAGGAACTTAGGAAAATTCTAGAATTCACATTCGTCACTGAAACACGTCTAAACTCATCCGAATGACCTCAAATTTTGCACACACATCCCAAATGACATGACGGAACTACTGCAACTTCCGGAATTCCATTAGCCTCGGATCAAAAATTCACTAACGGGCAAGAAACTCCAAAAAATTCAATCTTCGGCATTTCAAGCATAAATGAGCTACGGACTTCCAAAATACATTCCGAACACGCTCCTAACCCCGAAATTACCTAACGGAGCTAACGGAACAATCAGATTTCCATTCCGAGGCCGTCTTCACACTTCTCCAACTACGGGCAACTTTCCAACACTTAAGCTCTCATTTAGGGACCAAGTGTCCCAAAACTCTCCGAAACTCAAAACCAAACTTCCCAGCAATTCAATTTAGCAGAAATAGACTTGGGGAAAATAGTTAATAGGGGATGGGGGCGTTAATTCATAAGACGATCGACCAGGTCTTCACATCCTCCTACACTTAAAACTTCGTTCGTCCTCGAACGAGCATAAATACATACCTGAAGTAGTGAAAAGATCAGGGTAACTGCTGCGCATATCATGCTCGGTCTCCTAGGTCGACTCTTCGGTCGGCACACCCTGCCACTGTACCTTTACTGAAGCAATGTTCTTTGACCTGAGCTTCCTGACCTTCCTATCCAATATAGCTACAGACTCCTCAATATATGATAGATCATTGTCCAATTGGACTGAGCTGAAATCCAAGACATGAGACGGGTCACCGTGATACCTCCGGATCATCGAAACATGAAATACCGGATGAACTCCTGCCAAGCTGGGAGGTAAGGCAAGCTCATAAGCAACCTCCCCAACACGCCTTAATATCTCAAAAGGGCCAATAAACCTCGGAATCAACTTCCCTTTCTTCCCAAATCTCATAACGCCCTTCATAGGGGAAACCCGAAGCAGAACCCGCTCTCCGACCATATATGAAACATCACGAACCTTCCGGTCCGCGTAACTCTTCTTTCTGGACTGGGCTGTACGGAGTCTATCCTAAATCACCTTGACCTTATCCAATGCATCCTGAACCAACTCTGTGCCCAATAGCCTGGCCTCACCCGGCTCAAACCAACCCACCGAAGATCTGCACCTCCTACCATATAAAGCCTCATACGACGCCATCTGAATGCTGGATTGATAACTGTTGTTGTAAGCAAACTCCGCCAATGGCAGGATTCGATCCCAAGACCCTCCAAACTCAATCACACACGCACAGAGCGTATCCTCAAGAATCTCAATAGTGCACTCGGAATGTCCGTCCGTCTGGGGGTGAAATGTTGTGCTTAACTCCACCCTGGTACCAAACTCCTGCTGAACGGCTCTCTAATGTGGTGAAGTGAACTGAATACCTCTGTACGAGATAATAGGAACTGTAATACCATGCAGAAGAACGATCTCCCAAATATAAATCTCCGCCAACCGCTCCGATGAATAAGTAGTTAGTACCGGAATGAAATGGGCTGATTTGGTCAGCCGATCCACAATCACCCAAATAGCATCATGCTTCCTCAAAGTCCAAGGAAGTCCAACCACAAAGTCCATGGTGATCCGCTCCCACTTCCACTCTGGAAGCTTCATCTGCTGGAGTAACCCTCCCGGTCTCTAATGCTCACATTTGACTTGTTGACAGTTGAGACACTTGGCTACAAACGCTGCTATATCCTTCTTCATTCTTCGCCACCAATAGTGCTGCCTCAAATCCTGATACATCTTCGTAGCACCCGAGTGGATGGAATACCGCGAACAATGGGCCTCTGCTAAAATCAACTCCCGAAGCCCATCAACATTGGGCACACAAATACGACCCTGCATCCTCAATACCCCGTCATCTCCAATGATCACATCTCTGGAATCACCGTGCTGGACCGTGTCCTTGAGGACAAGTAAATGAGGATCATCGTACTACCGCTCCCTGATACGATCGAATAAGGAAGACCGAGAAACCACACAAGATAATACCCAGCAAGGCTCAGAAATATCCAACCTCACGAACTGACTGGCTAAGGACTGAACATCTAAGGCTAGAGGCCCCTCAGCTGCATGAAGGCATGCCAAACTCCCCAAACTCTCCGCCTGTCGACTCAAGGCGTCGGCCATCACATTGGCCTTCCCCGGATGGTATAATATAGTGATGTCATAGTCCTTTAGCAACTCTAACCATCTATGCTGGCACTAATTTAGATCCTTCTGTCTGAATATGTGCTGCAAACTCCGGTGGTCAGTATAAATCTCACAAGGCACGCCGTACAAATAATGACGCCAGATCTTTAAGGCATGAACAATGGCAGCTAACTCAAGGTCATAGACATGGTAGTTATTCTCATGTATCTTCAACTGTCTCGACGCGTAGGCAATCACCCTACCGTCCTGCATCAACACCGCTCCAAGTCCAACTCGCGAGGCATCACAATAAACTGTATAAGACCCTGAACCAGTAGGCAATATCAAGGTTGGGGATGTAGTCAAAGCTGTCTTGAGCTTCTGAAAGCTCTCCTCACACTCCTCTGTCCACTGAAATGGAGCACCCTTCTGGGTCAATCTAGTCATAGGGGCCGCAATCGATGAAAATCCCTCCACAAAATGGCGGTAATAACCTGCCAAGCCAAGGAAACTGCAAATCTCTATAACTGAGGACGACCTGGGCCAACTCTGCACGACCTCTACCTTCTTCGGATCCACTCGAATACCCTCACTCGATACCACGTGGCCTAAGAATGCCACAGAACTCAACTAAAACTCACATTTTGAGAACTTTGCATACAACTTCTACTCTCTTAGGGTCTGAAGCACTGTCCTCAGGTGCTGCTCATGATCTTCTCGACTCCGGGAGTAAACAAGAATATCATCTATGAAAACAATGATGAACGAGTTGAGATATGTCCTGACCACGCTGTGCATCAAATGCATAAATGTTACGGGGGTATTAGTCAGCCCGAATGTAACTAGAAACTCGTAATGGCCATACCGAGCTCTGAAAGCAGTCTTCAGGATATCCGGCTTCCGAAAATTCAACTGATGGTAAGCTGAGCGCAAATCAATCTTAGAAAATACCTGTGCGCCCTGAAGCTGGTCAAATAAATCATCAATATGAGGAAAGGGATAACGATTCTTCACTATAACCCTGTTCAACTGACGATAATCAATACACATGCGCATAGAACCATCCTTTTTCTTCACAAACAAGACACGACCACCCTAAGGTGAAACACTGGGTCGAATAAAACCCTTATCAAGCAATTCTTGTTACTGATCCTTCAACTCCTTCAACTCAGGAGGAGCCATACAGTACGAAGGAATGGAAATGGGCTGAGTGCCCGACAACAAATCAATGCCAAAATCAATGTCTCTATCGGGCGGCATGCCCGAAAGATCAGCTGGAAACACATAGGGATAATACCATACCACTAGAACTGAATCAACAGAAGAGGTATCAACACTGACATCTCTCACATAAGCTAAATACGTGGCACACCCCTTCTCAACCATACGCTGAGCTCTAAGAAAAGAGATAACTCTACTAGGAGTGTGATATAAGGTACCACTCCACTCAACACGGGGAACACCTGGCATAGCCAGCGTCATGGTCTTGGCGTGACAATCAAAAATAACATAATGGGGCGACAACCAGTCCATGACCAAGGTAATATCAAAATCCACCATATCGAGTAACAATAAATCCTCACTGGTCTCAAAACCACGAATAGTAACCAAACAGGATCGATAAACGCGGTCCACAACAAGAGAATCCCCCACAGAAGTAGAAACATAAACAGGAGAACCCAAGGAATCTCGGGCTATACCCTAATGCGGAGCAAAATAAGAAGACATATAAGAATACGTGGAGCCTGGATCAAATAGAACCGATACATCTCTGTGACAAACCAGTATAATACCTGTAAGGATAGAATCGGAGGCAACAACCTCGGTACGAGCAGGAATAGTATAATATCTGGACTGTCCTCCCCCTCGAGGGCGACCTCTACCTCCCCGACCTCTGCCCCTAGCTGGCTGGGCAGATGGGGTAGCAGCTGGAGCTGTGATCATGGCCTGAGAACCCTGTTGAGCATGTTGTGGAAGAAAAGTCTGTGAAGATGCACCCCTAATAAGTGTGGAGCAGTCCCTAACCACATGGCGTGTATCTCTACAATCGAAACAAGAACTGGGAGGACGTGGCGGTTGTGACTGGCTAGGGCTAGGTCTGCTAGACTTACCTCTAAAAGCACCCCGCGCACGAGGCCACTAGAAACTGGAGGTGTATAGTAAGGCTCCTGAGGCCTGGGTGGGGCTGGGGTACCGCTGGCTACTGCAAGAGCTGAATGAATTGGACGGACCATATAACCCCTACCATGTAGACCTGATGCTGGGGTACGGGCACCAGAGTAGTGGCCCGACTCTCGAGACCTTTTGGCCTCTCTCTCTCCTCTCGCTCCCTAGCGAGCATACCCTCGATCCTCCAAGAAATGCTTACTACCTGCTGATTAGGACTGTCCATCTCCAACTCTCGAGCCATGCTAGGTCTGATGGGTGGGATAAGACCCTCAATGAACCGGAGAACCCTCTCACGGACAGTAGCAACCAAAGTCGATGCATGCCTAGCTAATCTGGTGTAACGAATGGCATACTATGAAACTGTCATAGCACCCTGGCGCAAATTCTCAAACTCTGCGCGCCATGCGTCTCCGAGGCTCTAAGGAACAAACTCTCTCAGGAACATATTTGAGAACTGGGTCCAGGTCAATAAAGCAGCCTCGTCTGGATTGTCTAACTCATAGGGGCGCCACCAATCATAGACGGCTCCGTGAAGATGAAATGTAGTAAAGGAAACCCCACTAGATCCGGCTATGCCCATAGTGCGAAGAATACGGTGGCACTCCTTTAGAAATTCCAAGGCATCATCTGATGCTAGTCCACTGAATACCAGAGGGTCATACTTCTTAAACCTCTCAAGTGTCCGCTGCTCGTCCTCTGAAGCAACTGACCCTTCCTCGGGCTGAACTGGCACTACAGGCGGCACAAAAATGATCTCTAGGACCTTCTCCACATGCAATCGCTGCTCAAGGGTGCGGGTGGCAGGAGTCTGCGCTCCTCCCCCGGCCTGGGATGTGGCGGGCATCAAGGGGAAGCAACCCTGCCTTAGCTAGAGTGGTGGACATAGACATGAACTGAGCAAATGTCTCCTGAAGGGCTGGAGTAGTAGTGGCAGTAGGCGTGTCAGGTGTCTGGACCTCGGCTGGATCTGCTGGTGGTACCTCGGCAGCAGCTCGCGCAGGTGCTCTCGCTGCACCACGTGCGCGTCCTCGGCCTCTACCTCGGCTCCGGCCTCTGACGGCTACTGTAGGGGGCACAGGTGCCTGATCGTCCCGAGTAGCACGGGTCCTCACCATCTGTGAGAGAATAGAAAACAGAGGTTTATAATTGATGTAAAAAAATATTGCACGACAAGGAAATCAATGAAGTGAAGATTTTTCCTAAACAGTTACATAGCCTCTCGTAGATAAGTATAGACGTCTCCGTACCGATTGGCGAGACTCTAATAAACCGGCCTGTGTTCCGTGATTCCTATGAACCTAGAGATCTGATACCAAATTGTCACGACCCCAGTTCATCCTCCGTGAACATGTCATGATGGTACGTAGTCCCTATAACTAGGTAAGCCTAGCAATGCGGAATATCAACATAACTTGAGGAATAATAAAGAAAAAAAAACTGAACAATCTAAAAGAAAGACTGTATATAAATGCCACTTGGCATATACAACCCAAAATAATACGGAAGTCTACAATATCACCCCAAAAACCGAAAACTCACGGGAACCACAGGCTAACAGAAATATAATACACTGCTCTAATTCCAGAATGTTTACACAACTGTAAGAAAGGAAAAACTTTTCACAAAAGCTGGAATAAGATAGAGACTCCTGGTCTGCGGACGCGGCAGATGTACCTCGAAGTCTCAACTAGATCTCTCAACCTCGGGGATAGGGCGCCTGAGTGGAGGTACCTGGATCTGTACATGAAAAACATGCGCAGGAAAGGGGCATGGGTACACCACAGCGGTACTAAGTAAGTGCCAAACCTAACCTCGGTCGGGTAGTGACGAGGAAGGTCAGGGCCCTACTGAGGTTAATCAATAAAATAGGGATTTACAATATAAAAACAGACAGTAATAATGAATACAACAGTGAAGTAAGACAGGTCAAACAAGGGAATAACAAAACACAAGAATAGAGTAAACACGGAGTACGAACAACTCAACAATGATGGTAACAATGAGGATCTCCCAGGATACCGTCCTGTAGTCCTTTTCTCAACTGCCTAGTGGATCTCCCAGGATACCGTCCCGTAGCCCATCATATTATATCCAAAGGATCTCTCGGGATACCGTCCCGTAGTCCAGCTATCAGTGTGCAGGGGGATCTCCCGGGATACCGTCCCGTAGTCCCAAAGTAAATGTGCATGGGGATCTCCCGGGATAACGTCCCCTAGTCCCAAAGTAAATATGCAGGGGGATCTCCTGGGATACCGTCCCGTATTACCAAAGTAAATATGCAGGGGGGATCACGTCCCGTAGTCCAAAAGTAAATATGCAGGGGGGATCTCCCGGGATAACGTCCCGTAGTCCCAAAGTAAATGTGTAGGGGGATCTCCCGGGATAATGTCTCGTATTCCCAAAGTAAATATGCAGCCACAACAAGAAGACGTTCAGAATTATAGTATAAAAATACAAGGCAACAAGTAATTCTAGTCTAACATGCTTCACGTAGTGCAATTAAGGCAACTTAAGCAAATAGGCAATTCAAGGCAACTAGGCATGATTTTTCTAAGCTAACATAGACTATAGTTGCAATTAGAATAAAACAGGTAAAAAAGAAACTCAGGCTAAATATTTAAAGTAAAATCAGATTTTTTAACAATTAGCACAAGTACGCGCTCGTCACCTCACGTACAAGGCATTCAATTACCAAATATCACATCCTAAGGGGTAAGGTCCCTCACACAAGGTTAGACAAGCCACTTACCTCGAACCGGCTCAAAATCAACTCGAAACCACACGTTTGCCACGAGTATCCGACTCCAAATGGCCCAAATCTATACAATTCAATTGCATATCGTAAATAACATCTCATGCAACTGATTTTTTTACTGTTTAATTCAAGCTAAGGCGCAAATTTAGGTAAAATGACCAAAATGCCCCTCGGGCCCACGTCGCGGAATCGGGTAAAAGTTATATTTTCCGGAAACCCATTCACTCACAGACTCATTCAACAAGAAACAATCGAAATCCGATGCCAAAACCCCCATAAATTTTTAGAACACACAGGGAATTCGCACCTACGGTTTCGATCATTGCACTTGTGGAAAAAGTATCGCAGGTGCGAAAATCACTTAGGTTACGCTGGGGCCGCACCTGCGGTTGTTTGGTCTCGCCTGAGACCACTGGTCATATCTCCCCTTTATCGCACCTGCGATCAAGCCCCACGCGCCTGCGAGTCCGCACCTGCGGAAAAACCTTCGCAGGTGCGAAGACACCAGAAGAGGTCTGGTTCAGCAGTAGCTAAGTCCCAAATTTTCTCCCGTTAAGCATCCGAAACAACCCCGAGGCCCGCGGGACCTCAACCAAAATCACCAACCAACCTTAACACCTTATTTGAAATAGGTCGAGCCTTAAAAACACGTCTCATAACATCAAAATCATCGATTATGGATAGGTTCAAGCCTAGGAACTTAGGAAAATTCTAGAATTCACATCCGACGCCGAAACACGTCTAAACTAATCCGAATGACCTCAAATTTTGCACACACATCCCAAATGACATGACAGAACTACTGCAACTTCTAGAATTCCATTTTGACCCTCGGATCAAAAAATCACTATCGGGCTGGAAACTCCAAAAAATTCAAACTTCAGCATTTCAAGCCTAAATGAGCTACAGAGTTCCAAAATACATTCCGAACATGCTCCCAAACCTGAAATCACCTAATGGAGATAACAGAACCATCAGATTTCCATTCCGAGGCCTTCTTCACACTGCTCCAACTACGGGCAACTTTCCAACACTTAAGCTCTCATTTAGGGACTAAGTGTCCCAAAACTCTCTATTACTCAAAACCGAACTTCCCGGCAATTCAATTTAGCAGAAATAGACTTGGGGAAAACAGTTAATAGGGTATCGGGGCGTTAATTCTTAAGACGATCGACCGAGTCATCACAGATAGACAATTGACTCTTCTTGTGCATAGAATGCTTATGTATGCAACTATCTGTAAAAGTGTAAAAAATACAGATAGAACTATTTGCAAAATGATTAGTGCAGGTTTTACTGGCCAACTTCGTGGCTGGTAGGATAATTATTTATCTGTTGAAGAAAAGGCTTCGGTTATTAATGCAATAGCCACTGAAGAAGGAGTTGATAACTTAGGCATGACTCTAGTAAAAAATAGAGAAGATGTTGTTTATACCCTTGTTCTTACCATTCTAGAACACTTCAATGGTAGATTTACCAATCAGAATGAGACTGTTCGTACTCTTTTGAACGGTCTTAGATGTAGAACTTTTAGTGAATTTAGATGGTATAAAGATACCTTAATGAGTAGGGTTATGGAATTACCTGAGAATAAATATGAATATTGGAAAGCTAAGTTTATAGATGGCCTTCTCTTTTTATTTGCTGAAAGAGTAAGAAAAGCTCTAAGGGTTAACTACGGTGAAATCCCATATAAGGATTATACCTATGGAAAACTGATAGGAGTTTGCACACAAGAAGGATTAAACCTGTGTAATGAGTAAAGATTGTCTAGACAACTTAAGATAGATAAGCTTAAGGAGAAAAATCAATTAGGAGATTTTTGCACCCAGTTCGGTTTACCCGAGACTTCTACTAATAGCAAGAAAAAGAAAAATAGGTATCATAGATATCCTAACCCTAATAGCCCTTATAAAAAGAAGAGATCAAGATACAGATCCAAAGAAGAGCATGAAGCTAGGAAAACCTATCGTAAGTCTACTAGATTTGCAAAAAATAGGTCTAAGCGAGATCTTGCTGATATTAAGTGCTACAAATGCGGAAGATTTGGCCACATAGCTCCAAATTGTAAGCTTCAAAAGTTGAAAACCTTAGAACTAGACGATGAGTTACGTGATAAGGTTTATAGTTTGTTATACACTTTTAGATCAGAATCTGATTATAATTCCGAATCGAATCTAAAGCTGAAGTCGATTTATTTGATTTATCAGATAGTGATAAAAATCGTGATAATGTTTGTACAACTTGCAAAGGTGATACATGTACTTGTGACGATGGTGAATTTTACAAATTATAATCTCAATTTCAAGATTTGAACATGAAAACTATTACATCTGATAATATAAAAAAGATTTTAAAGGAAGTTACTGATGATAAACTTCGTGAAAAATTATAAATTTTTCTGCGAATTCAAGTTCTAGTTCTTTAAAATATTTTTAAAAACAAAAGAACGAATTTGAATATTCTGCGCCCTATTCTTTGTCCGAAATTAATAACCGTCTTAATAATAAAAATACTCCAACTAGAGATACTTCTTTTGACGATTTAAAAGTCAAAATTGAAAATTTGAAAAGAGAAATTAAGTCTCTTAAACAAAATCAAATGATTTGTGATCACATGATTACTCAGATAGAGAAAAATAATTATCTAGCTGAGTTATCTAATGACAAAGGTAAAGGTATTTCTGAAAATAATGATAGTGAAAAACCTGTTGATTTCAAACCGAAACATGATATGTTTTTAGGTTTGATGCAAATTGTTACTGCTCCTAAATGGTATATTAAATGTACTATTTTAATCGATAATAGTTTTTCCATAACTGACGTTTCTATGATTGATAGTGGAGCTGATGTGAGCTGCATTCACGAAGGGTTAGTACCTACTAAATATTTTCAAAAAGCCACTCATATGGTGAAATCTGCTTCTGGTCATGCTTTAGATATAAAGTATAAATTACCTAATACACATGTTTGTCAAAATAAAGTATGCATCCCTCACTTCTTTTTCCTGGTAAAAAATCAGTTATACCCTCCAATTATATTTGGAACACCTTTTATTAATGCTATTTATCCTTTTACTAGCATAGATTCAAAAGGTTTTACAGCTACTTACAAAGACAAAAAAATAAGTTACTCTTTTGTTACAGATCCCGTAACTATAGATATTAATGCCCTTATTAATATGAAGTAGAGACATATTGATTCTTTGCAACTAGAGTTATTTAGTATGAATATATTCGATACATTAAAAACTGCTAGAGTACAAGAAAAGATCAAATTGATTTCTGAGCAAATTGCTATTGATATTTGTGTTGATCATCCTAGTGCCTTTTGGAATCCGAAAAGGCACATTGTCACTCTTCCATATGAAGATAATTTTTTTGAAGATGATATCTCTACTAAATCTCGACCTTGTCAGATGAACGTCGAATGGTAGAATTCTGCAAAAAAAGAAATTGATAATTTGTTACAAAAGGGTTTGATAAAACCTTCAAAATCTCCTTGGTCTTGTACCGCTTTTTATGTTAATAATGCTGCAGAAAAGTGTCACGCCCCGAAATCCCACCATCGGGCCGTGATGGCGTCTAACGTTGAACCCGCTAGACAAGCCAACGTATATAGATAAACTAGCATATTAACACCAATTAATAGGATAAACTAAACGTTCACAGTTTAACAGCGGGAATATAAATATGGTCTCAAGCTAAATAGGCCAACACAATACAACAACGCGTAAATTTTCCCAAAACCTGGAGTCACAAACTCACGAACTGTCTATAAGAGTGCTAAATACAAGTCTGAAAGGAAATACATGTCTGGCTCTGAAACTAGAGGAAAAATAAGACAGAATCGAAGACAAAGGGATGAAAGAGATGCCAAGGCCCACGAATGCCAGCGGGTATACCTTGAAGCCTCTATGATAAGCTGGAAGACACTCCCACTAATGATGTCCTCCAGGTCCGACTTCGTAATCTGCACAACATAAAGAAGTTCAGGTGTAGCATCAGTACAACTGACCTCATGTACTGAGTAAGTGCCGAGCCTAACCTCGGCGAAGTAGTGACAAGGCTAAGACACGACAA
>ML324706.1:0-10569 GCA_005239505.1 Nicotiana paniculata | reverse complement strand
GTTTCGAGATATTTCTACTATTAAGCCCTTAACCATGTGATTCCTACTCGTAAAAATTAAAAACTACCTACACCCGGTTCAATTAAAAACCCTTGGAAAAGAATCGTGGTCCAAAGAAAAACCAGGGGGGAATTACTACACTACCTAAAACAAAAATATTTTTTATATTTTCTCTAGACTTACTTCCTTCAAGAAAACCGTCTAGACGATGCAGAGATCCATCGTCAGGAATCGTCTTTTTTTTTTTTTTTTNCTGTTTTGTTCTACCTAAAAGAAAAAATTACTAACAATAAAAGCTAAAACTACTAACAAGAAAGCACACTAAACAATAATTCACAACAAATATGTACAACGCCCCACACTTAAATCATGCAGTGTCCCCAGTGCATCACATATAGACAAAACAAGAAATAAAAGTAAGGTGCAAGAAACTCCCTGATCACGTAGTGTCGACATCCTTTCCATTAGTTTTTACTTTCCATGCTCCTTCGAGAAAATTCTTTAATAACTTTATGCCACCACTTTGAACTTATAAATTGGATCCCAAGTTTTGAATCTGCTCTATGATCATGCTCCTGGGGTGGTGGAACAAATCTTCCTGGCTCAATAAAACAAAGTAGTAATCTGCGTTTCTTGGCCTTTCGACGAAATGTGTACTCCCTACTTTCTGGCAGGAAGAACTCCAGAATGTAGGCATCTTGTTCCTTATCCGTCAACTCATCAGGTGGTTCGGATAACTCTATTTGCATATCATCATCCCAACACAATGTGAAGAAATGGTTGGAGTGTGTACCAACATCCTCCACACTAATGACACTAGATTCAACAAAGTATGTATCCTCGATGTCCTTGGTTAACTCTAGTATCTTTTCTACCATATCAGCATCCTCCGATTTCAGTTCCAACCTGGGTGGTTCTTCAATAGATGGCCTGGCCGGCGGGTTCTCTCTTTCCTCTACGTATAGTGACTCAAACTCGAGATCCTTTGGCCATACTCCTTTTTCGTCAAGTGCTAACACCCAATATGCCAGTTCTTCACCGTTCATATCATCTAGATTCATCAAACATTCATCCAAAGGATCCCCAACAGTCAGGGATGCATCATCGTTTTTTGAGATCACATTCACAACATCAATAAGAGAGCAATTGGCGAACTCACTAGGTCGCCTCATAGACTTCTGCATGTTGAAAGTGATTTCTTCATCATTGAGCCTCATCCTATGTCACCAGTCTCACAATCGATAAGAGCTCTACCTGTGCTCAAAAATGGCCTTCCCAAGATTATGGGAATTTCCTCATCCACTTTTCAGTCTAATATCACAAAATCAGCAGGAATAACAAACTTCCCCACTTGCACCAATACATCATCTATAATACCCGACAGTCTTTTCACCGTCCTATCAGCAAGTTGCAGCAGCATGGAGGTGGGCCTGGCTCTACCAATCCCCAGTCTTTTATATATGGCTAGCAGCATCAGATTAATGTTGGCCCCCAAGTCACATAGTGCTTTGCTGAAAGCTAAGTTGCAAATGGTACAAGGAATTGTAAATCTCCCTGGGTCAGACAACTTTTCAGCAATAGGGCACGTCACCACCGCAGTACAAGTCTGAGTAAGGGTGGCAGTAGCCAGATCTTGGAAATACCTCGACCCAGAAGAACTAAACCAAAGCAAGCTGAAACGCTTTCCGCCTAAAAGGCCAATCAGTACCGGAGAGGTAGAAGAATTCTTCAAGAATATGAAAACCGCTGAATACGCCATAATCGAGGAGCTCAGAAAGTCCCCCAATCAGGTCTCACTCCTATCCTTGCTGGTAAACTCAAGCGAGCATCAGAAGATCCTAATCAAAACCCTTAACGAAGCATACGTTCCGGCCAACACCACAGTCGAGCAAATAGAAAGAATGGCAGAACGATTCTTTGAAGTCAACCGGATCTCATTCAGCAAGAATGACTTTCCCCCGGAAGAGGCTACCCACAACAAAGCTCTCCACCTAACCATTAAATGTAAGGGTTACTATGTGAAAAGGGTTATGATGGACGGTGGATCTGGGGTTGACATTTTCCCTCTATCGACCTTAAAAAGGATGGAGATCGGAGCTGAGAGAATCAGGCCCAACAATGTGTGCGTCCGTGCACTCGATGGTATCAAGAGAGACACGATCGGGGAGATTGATCTGGTCTTGACAATCGGCCCGGTAGATTTCTAAGTGACATTCCAGGTTATGGATATGGATACTTCCTACAATTATCTCCTAGGGAGGCCTTGGATCCATGCAGCCGGGGCAGTGCCATCTACTCTCCACCAAATGGTTAAATTCGAATATGAGGACCAGGAAATCATGGTCCATGGAGAAGACGAGCAGTCTATTTACAGGGACCCATTGGCCCCATCCCTGGAATCAAGAGAGGGCAGCGAGCAAATAGTCTACCAGGCTTTCGAAGTTGTGGTTGCGGACCAGCGTGAGGAAGGAAACCCGTGCCCTCAACCCTTACTATCAAACGCGTAAATTATGGTCACCAATGACATGATCAAACATGGGTACACACCTGGAAAAGGAATCGGGTGTCCTTGCAAGGCATTAAAGAACCCATCACTTTGCCTACCAATAAAAGGCTTTTCGGCATAAGGTTTCAAGCTACCCGCGACGATGAACAATGGGCTGACCAACGCAAGAAAAATGGTTGGGTATTGCCTCAGCCGATCCCACACATCACCGCATCATTTTTCAAACCAAAATATGTGGTGGAAGAGGAAGAGGCTTTCACGGCCGAAGAAATAGAAGAAATATGGGGGGCGATGAGGCAGATGTTGTACGAGGCCCGTATGGTCCAACCAGGAGAAGGCTCCAACACTGCCAAAGTACAGTATATGGAGCCTGATGCCAAGTTGCAAAACAGGGAGGCTACTTCATTCCCCGCCAGGCGGGAGTCTCGGTAGTTCAGCTTTTGCCATCATTTATGCACTATGAGTTATTTCAGGGTGTAACTCAAGTGTCTATTAAATTCTTGCCTTTAAATTCCGATGTAAACACTCCTATGTTCATATTCAACGAAATGAAATCAAAATTTCATCATTTATTATTCTTTCTGATTTTGTTTTACTTTTCTTATTTTTTAGTCCTAATAATGCGGCTTTAAAAAACATGACATGCTTGCGGACTTCATGCTCTGATCCTAAAATGTTGTCTAACCTCGAAATAATGAATCAAGAATTGGAATATAACGAAGAAGAGGCTTTTAGAGAAATAAATCGAGAATTGGAACAGTTCGAGAACAAGCCTAAGCCAAACTTAAACGAAACGAAACCCGATAACTTGCGCAACGAGGAAGAGATTAGAGAAACCATGATAAGCGTCCACACGGATGAAGAGACTAGAGACGCCCTGATTCAACTCCTTTTTGAATTATAGGACGTTTTTGCTTGTTCCTACGAGGACATGCCTTGATTAAGTATGGACTTGGTGGTACACAAATTTTCAACCTACCCCGGTCATCCACCTGTCCAACAAAAATAGAGGAAATTTAAAATAGACATGAGTGCCAGGATCAAAGAAGAGGTCGCTAAACAACTAAATGTTGGAGTAATCCGAGTGGTCCAATACACCACCTGGATGGCCAATGTAGTTCCGGTACCTAAAAAGGACGGAAAGGTCCGAGTATGTGTCGACTACCAGGATCTGAATAAAGCCAGTTCCAGAGATAATTTTCCACTACCAAACATACACATCCTAGTTGACAATTGTGCCAAAGACAAGGTACAGTCTTTTGTCGATTGTTATGCCGGATATCACCAGGTGTTGATGGATGAAGAAGATGCAGAAAAGACAGCCTTCACTACACCCTGGGGAACATACTGCTACCGGGTCATGCCATTTGGTTTAAAGAATGCTGGAGCGACTTATATAAGGCCATGACCGCCATATTTCACGACATGATGCATCAGGAGATTGAGGTGTACGTGGATGATGTGATCATTAAGTCCAGAACCCAAAGTGACCATGTGCAGCATTTGAAGAAATTCTTCGAATGCCTGCGCAAATATGATTTGAAATTAAACCCGGCCAAATGAGCTTTCGTAGTTCCATCCGGAAAATTACTGGTATTTATAGTCAGTCGACGGGGCATTGAGCTAGACCCAGTGAAGATAAAATCTATCCGGGATCTCCCACCTCCAAGAACCAAGAAGGAAGTCATGAGTCTGTTGGGTAGGTTGAATTACATCAGCAGGTTCATCGCTCAGTTGACCTCCACATGTGAGCCTATATTCAAGCTATTGAAAAAGGATGTGGCCATCAAATGGACAGACAAGTGCCAGGACGCTTTTGACAAGATCAAAGAATATCTGTCAAATCCTCCAGTATTAGTCCCACCAGAACTAGGGAGACCTTTGTTCCTATACCTGACAGTGCTAGAAAATTCCTTTGGGTGTGTCCTTGGGCAACACGATGCGACCGGGAAGAAAGAGCCGGCCATTTATTACTTAAGCAAGAAGTTCACAAACTACGAGGCCAAGTATTCTCAGTTAGAAAGGACTTGTTGCGCTCTAAGTTGGGTTGCTCAGAAGCTCAGACATTATCTGTTGGCTTATACCACCTACCTCATCACGAGGCTGGATCCTTCGAAGTACATAATCCAAAAGCCAATGCCCACCGGGAGATTAGCAAAATGGAAAATCTTGCTCACAGAATTCGATATAGTCTATGTCACTCGCACCGCTATGAAATCTCAAGCATTGGCCGATCATCTAGCCGAAAATCCGGTCGATGATGAATACCAGCCCTTGAGTACTTATTTCCCGGATGAAGAAATCAATTCCGTCGAAGTAATATCGGAAGGCGCTGACACCTGGAAAATGTTCTTCAACGGGGCAGCCAATGCGAAAGGTATCGGGATAGGGGAAATCTTGATTTCACCCACAGGACAACACTACCCAGCCACGGCCCGCTTCCATTTTTTTTGCACAAATAGTACTGCCGAATATGAAGCTTGTATAATGGGCACGAACATGGCCATTGACATGGATATAGAAGAGTTGTTGATCATGGGGGACTCCAATTTGATCATTAAGCAAGCTCAGGGGGAGTGGGGAACTCGAGATGTTGAACTCCTTCCCTACAGACAGCAGGTGGAGAATCTTAGTAAGAGATTCAAAGCCGTCGAATTCAGATATATTCCTTGATGCCACAATGAGTTAGCCGATGCACTTGCCACCCTAGCTGCAATGCTACCCTATCCAGGTAATGTTCGCATAAGCCCATTGGAGATCCAAATCAAGGAAAGACATGGTTACTGCAACACAGTCGAAGTAGAGCCCGATGTCCAACCATGGTATCACGATGTTAAAAGATTTTTGAAGACAAAAGAATATCCCGAGCAGGCCAACGGAGACCAAAAGAGGACCATCCGAAGGCTCGCCAACAGTTTCTTCCTAAGTGGGGAAGTACTGTATAAAAGGACTCCCGATCTAAATTTGTTAAGATGTGTAGATGCCAAAGAAGCCGAAAAGATCATGAGCGAAGTCCATTAAGGAGTGTGCGGTCCCCACATGAATGGGTACGTCCTCGCAAAGAAAATGTTGCGGGCTGGATAGATTATTTCGGTTTCGTCCGGAAGTGCCATAAGTTTCAAATACATGGTGACCTGATCCATGTGCCGCCTTCAGAACTGCATCCTATGTCGGCACCCTGGCCATTTGTTGCTTGGGGAATGGATGTCATTGGGCCAATCGAGCCAAGGGCCTCAAACGGGCACAAATTCATTTTTGTTGCTATCGATTTTTTCACAAAATGGGTCGAGGTCGTCACATTCAGAGTTGTCACTAAGAAAGCAGTGGTGGATTTTGTGCATGCTCATATCGTCTTTCGTTTTGGTATCCCAAAAACTATCATTATCGACAATGCCGCGAACCTGAATAGTAACTTGATGAGGGAGGTGTGTGAACAGTTCCAGATAACACAACGCAACTCGACCCCTTACCGACCCAAAGAAAATGGCACCGTTGAAGCAGCAAACAAAAACATCAAGAAGATTCTCAGGAAAATGATCCAAACATCCAAGCAATGGCATGAAATATTGCCTTTTGCATTGTTGGGATATCGCACGACCGTGCGTACATCGGTGGGAGCTACCCCTTACCTATTGGTTTATGGCACTGAAGCCGTAATACTCGCCGAAGTCGAAATTCCTTCCCTTCGGGTTATTGTCGAAGCAGAAATTGAAGACAATGAGTGGGTCAAGACCCGACTGGAGAAATTAACTCTGATTCATGAGAAAAGAATGGCCGCAGTGTGCCACGGACAATTATACCAGCAAATAATGGCCCGCGCTTACAACAAGAAAGTGCAACCTAGGAACTTCGAGGTAGGGCAACTCGTTTTAAGACGTATCCTTCCGCACCACGAAGAAGCGAAAGAAAAATTCGCCTCGAACTAGAAAGGTCCATACATCATAAGGAAATTGCTACAAAAAGGAGCGTTATACCTGGGAGACATCGAAAGAAATGACCCCGAAACAGTTGTCAATGCAGATGCCGTCAAATTGTACTATGTTTGATCCTCCACATATTGGCAAGTGTTCTCCGGTTGGGATGACGAAGGATTTCATTCTCGCTACCCAAACACCATTAACCCATTTTGCAAACCCTTTGAGCCGGTTACTCTTATTTGATTACCCTCTTTGGAACCCGAAGTTTTGTCCTTGAAAAAAAGGGGGGGGGGGGGTTATATATATATATATATATAATAAACAAAAAAAACCTATACTACGTTCGACTTGATTTCGAAAGGATACATAGGCAGCCCCTCCATGGGGTTCAGTCACACCAAAAGTTAATTCCACATTTCCCCAAGAGTTTAAGCTGGGGCAGATGTTATGATTCAGCGACGTTTTCGCATAAAAGGTTCCAAAGTTGTAATTCAATACAAATTCTTGTCACCAAAAACCCTGTTCAAGTCCTTCCGATCAATTGGCAAAGATGTCCAAAATGGAAGATACTGTTGTTCGGAGCAGATACAAGCAATGAGAGAAACAAAATGAGAGAGTCTTATCGATGAAAACACATACGGGCATTGTAAGGCGACGGTGAGTTAGAGAAATTGAAAATGAGAGATTATTGTTAGTGAAAACTCTCAAAGAGCACTACAAGGCGACAGTAAGAAGAGATATTAGAGAGGTTAGTTGGTGAAAACCCGCAAAGGGCGCCACTGGTGAAAGCCGGGGCAAGGTTTCCCAATCTCAAGGTAATGTCTGTGATGAATTTATGAGAGTCGGACAGTTTTACACGGATCAGGCATCCAGTCCAAAGATCATGTCATGTTTTTTGAAGTCCGCATACACTCCAGATAAGTCCTTCTTTCTTTTCCCCGAAAGGGACACCTTTTGTTTAAATTCGTTGTCCATTCTGTCGTTTACTTTTTCTTTTGAATCCATTTCGGTCTAACTTTGTCCCGAAACTACAGAAAAGAAAAGATGGAAAGACTGATTTACAGGGCTCTCATTTGATACAGGTCGATATGCAAAAGGCACCCAGCCTCGTCAGGGGCATCAAGTCGATCTCGACTGGCCATATCGGCCGATACTTCAAACTCAAAAACCCTTGAAAGGAGAAAATCAAATTGAAGTTCCTATAAAGGCGAATGAAGTAAAAGGTTGAGTCCCACATGGCTAACCTCTCGGCAAGGTTTGAAAATCCGAAATATTTCAGATGCTCTAAAGTTAAAGTTGGAAGAAAAGTCAGAAATGAAAGGCCAATAAAGGAGAAATAAAGTTTGAAAGGTTAAGTCGCGCGACTAACCGTTGCAGGGGAATCAAAAGGGCCAAAACTCCTCCCAATACTCTAGAAATCCAAAAGAAAGGCAAGTGAAAAGCCTACAAAAGCCAAACAAAAATTTTGGGTCCCACATGACCGATCGCCATGGTAAAATATGGAAAGCCAAGGTACCGGGGATGAGAGATGAAACCCAGTCCCCAGCAAACGAGCAAGAAAGTGGTCGAGATCTCCGTAACAAGTCAAGTTGTCAAAATCAAGACCGCCAAAACCAACCACTGTTTCAAACTAACAAATTGTTATTTGTTTGAAGGAAATAGGTGTAACCCAAAACAACCTCACAAGAATGCAAGTGTAACCAAAATAAAGGGCGCGAGAGCTAGAAGCGGCTCTGCAGCAACAACTCCAAAAAGGGAAGTTTTCTCCAAAATTCTTTCCCGCATTCACTCGTAATCAAATGAAAGGAAAATAAAAGAAGGAAACGATTTTGAAAACAATTCAAACCCAAAGTAGTACAGGGCCTCTAACCCCTGGCCAAGCATTTTCCAACCAAGGATATCACATTCCTCAGTTGATGCCAACATAGGGTCCCGCACCCAAGAAGACACCGGGGTAACCCGGTGATCTCTTCTTTTCCTGACAATAGCATAACCTGTTGATCATCTTCAGACACTAGCATAACCCAGTGATCTCTATTTCAAGCAACAACATAACCTGTTGACCTTTCCAGGCACCAGTATAACCTGGCGATTTTCCTGAAAACAGCATAACCTGTTGATCATCTCTAGACACTGGCATAACCCAGTGATCTCTATTTCAGGAAATAGCATAACCTGTTGACCTCCCCGGACACAGGCATAACCGGGTGATCTTCCTGACAACAGCATAACCTATTGATCATCTCCATACACTGGCATAACCCAGTGATCTCTATTTCAGGCAACAGCATGACCTGTTGACCTTCCCAGACACTGCCATAACCTAGCGATCCCTCTTCCTGACAACAGTATAACCTGTTGATCATCTTCAGACACTAGCATAACCCAGTGATCTCTATTTCAAGCAACAGCATAACCTGTTGACATTTCCAAACACCAGCACAACCTGGCGATTTTCCTGACAACAGCATAGCCTGTTGATCATCTCTAGACACTGGCATAAGACAGTGATCTCTATTTCAGGCAACAGCATAACCTGTTGACCTCCCCGGACACCGGCATAACCTGGTGATCTTCCTGACGACAGCATAACCTGTTGATCATCTTCAGACACTGACATAACCCTGTGATCTATTTTCAGGCAACAACATAACCTGTTGACCTCCCCGGACATCGGTATAACTCGGTGATCTTCCTGAAAACAGCATAACCTGTTGATCATCCCCGGACACCGGCATAACCCGTTGATCTTTCTGACAACATCATAACCTGTTGATCATCTTCGGACACTGGCATAACCCAGTGATCTCTATTTCAGGCAACGACATAACCTGTTGATCCTTCCCCATACACCGGCATAACCTAGTGATATCTTCTTGACGACAATTCGAGCTGTCGATCTTTTCCAACATAGGGCCTCCAATCCCTAGTTGATTTCACCTTTAGGCATAGGGTATCCACCCCATAGTCTGCATTCACTCCGGGTACACAGTTCCCGGCCCTTTATTGCTTTCAATAATAAGATAGTATAGATTTTATTACAATAACTCACGAAATTTTCCTAGTAAAAACTAGGGCAGAAAATTTCGTTCGTTTGTTTTGATTCTGTGCAAATTACGTTTCTAGAACATTGGAACTCGAGATGACCAAAAGAAGAAGTCTTGATCCAAAATAACGAAACAAAATAGGAAAGAGAAGATTGAATCCAAAAGTGCACAAACGAGGAAGATGTGGACTATCCAGGACGAGTTTGAAGTCATCCGTCCAGTATGTCTTGCTTTGATCTGAGGAACGACAAGACAAAACCAGCACCTGCGATTAACAAGCATCGGGATCCCAGGTCAGAGTCAGCAAAAGATCAAGACTCAAGACCAAGTCCTAGATAGGAATCTTGTAATTTAGCAGTTGATAGGTTTTAGTTAGTCCTTCATTCTGTACTTGGGTCTAATAAGGAGATCAGCAGCAGTAACAGCAGCAACCGCAGTGGAACCATAGTTACTCGGTAGTCCCAGCTACCAAAGCTTCCAGAACTACACTGACTTAATTCCTTTATAGCCAAGGATATGTAGGCAACCTTTGAAGCAGGGTTCGGTCAAACTTTTCAAAAACACTTCACAATGGAACATACGAATGGGTAAAGTCGTTTATGGTCTCTCACTTTGTCTTTGCCCGGAAACTCTTCGTGTTTTCAAACAAAGAGGGGCAGCTGTGAGCATGTGATTTTTTACCCACCATATACTCCTACAAAATTCGATAAAATAAATTAATTTCACATATTTTTGTTGAGTTTTAGTGTTAATTGTGAATTTATTTTGCATTGCATATTCATAATTCATCCTTTAAAATTATTTAAACTTGCCAAAATTAGGCGCATCATTATTATCAAGGAATTATAAAGTTATAGTTAACTAAATAATAGACGAATGATGTTTACTTGATGTAATGTCGTTTTAATAATTAAGTATTAAAAACTAATCATCTTTTATTCGATAAGTCATGGATTTAATTAGGAATATAGAATTGGTCGTGTTATTCTTGATTAATCTGTAAATAAACAAGGTTTAAATTAATTACTACATTTCATTGATTAAATTAGATTTGAATTTAATTAATTTAATTGGTTTAGTTAATTAAAGGGGATTAAAA
>ML324701.1:0-60907 GCA_005239505.1 Nicotiana paniculata | reverse complement strand
CGTTTGCCTCCTAAAGCCAGGCCTGGCCTGGCCTTATCCAGGCCTTAGAGCCAAAACGCCTGGACTCCTGGTTCTTGTCAATTTCGAGTTTTGACGAGTTTAAGTGTTTCCCGGTTGAAATAGAAGTCTCCTACACGTTTAGGGTTTGTCCTAAACTTATAAATAGACCCCAAAAACACAACTTAGAGGGAGATTCGAAGAGAAGAGAAGGGATTCGAACGACAAGACATCAAATTGTACAGATTTTCTTCATTACTTTGTAGTTTAATTATGCAAGTTATTTTAGATTTTATTCTTATGAACTTGTTTAGCTAACTTCTTTAATCTAGGGTTTTGGTAGAACCCGTTGGAGGATAAACTTATTGTGTTATTAATATAGTTCTGATTGGTTGATTAATCTCTATTTGTTCAACTACGTTCTTGTTGTAGTTAATTGAATGGCCATCAATTAGCTGTGCCTATTTATTATGTATCTACTTGAGAGAGAGTGCATATTTAGGTAGTTGTTTGAACAACATCACTCCCGGAGTATAGACGAAAGTCATAACCGAGGGTTTAGAGGTTGGATTAGAGATAACGATACCTCGGGTGCAATCTAAAGTGAACTGTAATGCAATCTAGCTAGCGTAACTTGAGAGAGTGCGTCTAGTAAATTATCATAATTACTTGAGAGAGATTTATGGTAGATAGAGTGTTCATGATTGATAAAGACAACTAATCAAGCTATATGAAGTATCCGAGAAGTAAATTCACCGACGGGGGAATCCATAACCCTAGATCTTTATTACAATTTCTTACACCTTAGCGTAGTTAATCTTTAGTTTTAGTAATTTAAATAACATCAAGTGACAATTGAGTTTTCTAACAGCTTGCTTGATACGTAAATTTCCTGTGGGATCGAATCTGGGCATAATACTCCGGATTATATTTGCAACGCCCGCTTAGTCTTTTATTAGACATAGTTGAGCGTGATCAGGGTTCTTGAGGGTCTAAGTCGAACATAAAACATAATAATAATAATAAATAAAAAAAATTTAGGCAGTGTAGTAATTCTCCCTTGGTTTTTCTTTGGGCCGCGGTTATTTTCCAAGGGTTTTGCTTGAACTGGGTGTAGGTAATTTTTGTTTATTTTGTTTAGTTTTTAGTTTTTAGGGGTACTTATGGGCGATGAGCTGAAATAGGAAAAGAATCCCTTAGCGTGGTTACACCTGAACACAATAGACACTAGAGTGTGGCACTTAGGCTCAGTTGTTGCTCCTTGTAGAGTGCCTTAAATTGTATGTTTGTAACTGACTTGAAAACTAAGTGAGAGTGTCTTGATGAACCAATCTGGAGTGAGTCATGTGCCATATGTGTGTGAGGGTATTGAATTGTATTCTATGCTCCACATTTGATGCCTAGAATTTGCCCTGTGTGTTTGCAAAGCGAAATAGTAGCTCTAGTCAATCTTAGAAGTGATATAGGAATTCCTTTGTAAGCCAGAGTTATAAAGTAAACCCACCTAAATGAGATAAATCGTAGTTACCCCTATTGAGTCTATAAGCCTGTTTCTTTGGCAACCACATTACAAACCTTACCCAATTGTTTGAACGACCCATTTGTTTGAACCCTTTACCTCCCATGAGCACTTGAATTGTTATAGAATATGTAAAAGTCAAAGTGTGGGGTGGTGGTTTGGTTTTTGAGTGCAATCAAAGAAATAGAAAGAAAGGTGCAGAGTTTTTGAAAAAAAAAGAAAAAAAAGAATAAATAAATGTAATCCTTGATAAATGGTGATGTGATACAATTGCACCGAAAGGAGTTTGGGGTAGTATAAGAGAAGTGTGGTGGAATGTCTGGCCTGGCATAAGCATGGTCTTAGAGCGAAAGTAATTGTATTAAAAGTGCTTAGGGAGGTTTGTCACTATATCTAAATATACCTTACCCGTCCCTTAGCCTACATTATAGCCAAATGAAGTTCTAATTGATCTTAGACTGAATGGGTTAGATTAGTAGAGTAGTGCACTACGGGCAAGCCTATGGTGCATCTTTGTGGCATATGAATGTTCTTTCTAAGAGTGAGTGAATTCTGTCTATTTGAGTTCCTACGTGTTCTTACTGTTATACTCGTGGAACTACTCTCTTGTGTGATGTGAAGGCACTTGATTCATAACAGAAAGATAAGTCTTGACCTCTGTATAGAGTAAATTGAGGAATTATGAACATTGCACGGCACATGAGAGGCGACTCTTGAGGCTCAGATGTTACATTACTAGTCACAACTCTTGTGACATGTTCGTGGTATGACACATTAGGGAAATGCTTAATGAAAGGACCTTTGTAGAGTAGGGTGGATTTCTCGAGGACTAGCAATGATTCAAGTGTGGGGTGTTGATAATAGGCTAGATTCATGTAGTTTAGCATCTATTTATACTCCAACTTCATTATGCTTCACTGTCCTAGGAAGGGTAAATGATGTTAAAATGGCTCTAATTGTGGATTTTATGTTTCGCATGAGCAAGTTGTGCTTATGAGACCTAGGATGGTATTTGGAGCTAAATTAAAGCGAGAAAGACCCCTTGGAGTTAAGAGCGTGTGAAAGAAGGAAGAAGAAATGCAAAGGCAGAATGATATACCATTAGCGCGGTCGCGCTAGTCCAGGTGCAATAGGCAGATTGGAAGGCCATTAGCACGGCCATAGCGCGCCCAGTAGCACGACCGCGCTAGCCCAGCAGTCAGAAACTGAACACATTGCCTTTAGCGCGGCCAGTAGCACGACCGTGCTAGTCCAGTTCCGCACACGTTATTTCTGGGGTAAAACTGGAAGCTTGGGGACAATTCCACTTAACCTATAAAAGGTTCAGCTCTCCCAAAAGAAAGAATATCTAGGTTTTAAACTTGTTTTAGAGCAACTTTGAGGAGGAGAACAAGTGTGAGAAGACAAGGCTACAATTATCGTTTTTTCTATTCTCCATCTTTTGTCATTATTTGGGGATGATGAATTATTCTATGCTTTCTTTGTATTTTAGCATGAGTAGCTAAACAATTCGTCTAGGGTTGATGGAACCAATTGTTAGATGAAGTTTTGACTCAATATTATTATAATCGATCCGGGTTTAATCTAAGATTGTTCAACTATGCTTTGTATGGTGACTAATTGGTTGGGCCCTTGATTAATCGTGTCTAATTGCTTTGTGTTGCTTGAGAAAGAATACCAGGTTAGATTTTTGTTGAAAAACAACACTTTTGGGTAATTGAAGAGCTTCATTACTTGAATTTAAAAGTGGGGTTAGAGATAACGAAACTTTGGTGGGATAAATTAGAGCTGCATAAATTATCAGCTAGAGTAGTTCGAGAGAATGCTCTAGTAAATTACTGTAGTTGATCGAGAGATAATTTCAGTAACCCATAACTCATAATCCTCATAGTGTAACACGGTGAGATTATAACAAAAAAGTCAGAATTAGTCTAGCAATTGGGGAAATCAGTGCCCTAGATCTTTCTACCATTGAGTTACCTTTAATATTAAATATTGTTAGTTTTTAATATCAGTCTCTTTAGTTAATAAATCCAAACAATTATTGATAAAAATACTGCACCCGAAAATTGTCTGAGCTTATATTAGCATCACTGGGAGTTGTACTAGATAGGTTAGTTCCCTGAGGATTCGACTCCGGACTTTAAACCGGATTATATTTGCAGCGACCTCTTTGTCTTTTATAAGGCATAGTTGAGCGTGATCACCCATCACCCTCAGGGACTATGATGATCCTGCCATATTGATCATAATGCACCTCCTCGTCATCGTCATCGTCATCATCACCGTCCGAAGCATGTATATCAGAGGCCTGTGTGGAAGGTGTAGGGGGGTCAGAGCTACTACCTCGCAGGCGAAGGCTTGAAATAGATGGAGCCGCTGATGAAGATGGTTGCGATCCCTGTGACTGCGACATAGCTGGATGGACCCCAAGTGGCTGTGATACTAATGGTTGTGACCCGAGTGGCTGTGACATGGATGGATGTGATCCATGTGGCTGTGACATGGATGTATGCGATCCATGCGATGCAGATGGATGCGATCCACGTGGTCGTGAGGAAGCTGGAATGTATGTCGGACGTATAGTCATATGGCCCTGTGATGAAAGACCTGGTATCTGCATGAAGGTGTAGCCCTGGTGTCTTCTCAAGGGTCGGGTTCTTTTAGGGATTGATAGACTTGTGAAGATACTAATTAGTATATATAATTTATCATCAAATATATCTGTGTGTAAATTGATTCATCGACTTATAACCTACCTAGATGCATCGTTGAATATTAAAAACAAAACGTTTGATATATATATATATATATATATATATATATATATATATATATATTTGGTCGGTTATGTTCCAAAAATTAAATAATAGCGACCAACGTTGGTCGCTAAATGCTTCCCCTGTTTTAACCGACCAACTTTGGTCGATAATTTTAAATAAGATTTATTTATATTTTATAAAATATTTTAAATAATAATATAATTATTAAAACTTTATAATTGGGTCCCACATTACCGACCAAAGTTGGTCGGCAATGTGAAAGTTTCTTTGACCAAGCAAGTCTGACCAGCTCGGTCAACTTGTTGACCAGTTTACCGACCAAATACCGACCAACCTTGGTCGGTAAGTTATTTAAAATAAATATAAAATATTTTTCTCCCCTTTTCCGACCAACTTTGGTCGCTTTTTTTGACCGACCAACTTTGGTCGCAAAAGTTTGGTCGGTAAATACCAGATTTCTAGTAGTGATATAAGAAGATATAGTGCTATTATCAAAATTTAATATCACCTTAATACTTTATTTCGTTAGCAAACCTGGTATAAGTTATCCCGAAATTAAAATTAGTACTGGGATAACTTATACTTTGTAGAGGGTGAGGTAATTAGTGTCGGAATAACTTATAACATTCTTCTTAGAAATTTTTTCATTTCTAATACTACATGTCGAACAGTGGATAAAAAATAATACCAGAATAACTAATCCCAACATAACTTATCCCGGCATAAAATGTATTCAAACCAAACTGACCGCTAAGCTAGCTAGTATATTAATACAGTAGCATATGATAGATGCTTAACAAAAAGAGGTAGTCATTCACGTTCTTTTGCGACATTTGATTCAACAAAAGTAGGTGGATATGAAAAATACATAGGCTTGTTTATCTTGGACTTTTTGGAAGCTTCCTTAGCTAGTAGATGTGCCACTTCATTGCCCTCCCCGAAGTTATGCCTAACCAACGGGTGTCGCGCCCTCTTTTTTCCATCTCCTTTTTCAGATTGGTCAGGGTTTTCGACATTATTGGAAACACTCGTTTCCTTTTGGGAAAGGGGTATAATGAGTTTGAAGAGTCGCCACCTAACGAATTAAGGTGAGTTAGGGCACCTATTAAAGGTCATTCATAACACTAAATGCATAACCAGAGAGTGGGTAAGGACTTGAAATTACTTCAAGGGGAAGGTACAATGCCCGGTAATCACTCCTCAATGAGGGGCTACACGTTGCATTAGCGTACAGGTCACATATCCTTATCTACCCATTGTCCCACCCCTTAGTGGTTATTAAGTGAGTTTTGTTTAACGAGCTCTAAACGTGCTGTTACCCATCCCTTCTTTGTGGTCTCGGAGGAGTTTAGGACCTCTAATATACTGGCAGTTCTAGACAAACCCCTATGGTCTTAAAAGGGAAAACTAGGCGACAAGCAAGAACAAGTAGGACTAGCACATAAGCGACAACAACAATTAAGAGGCTCAAATTCACTTCCACACATAATGCAAATAAACAACACGTCTCAAAACACAGACAAAGGCAGTTTTATTAGAGAAAGGATCCTAAGACAGGGTATCTAAATGAACATTAATATACAGAACATGCAACACTATGTCATAATGCAATGGCAGGGTCCTAATCAGTTTGCCTACTAATTTTAAGACCTGTAGGACTTTAAGCAGTAAAGACCATCAACACAGAATTTCCAGTTTATAAAGATTAATTACCTAAGGCTTTCCTAGGCGTGGGATTATGCAATCGACATCACAGGAGGTGTCTGACAGTTTTGAAAGTATTTAACCTACAACATGCTGTTCTAGGTGATACAAATCTGAGAGTGAAAGGATTGATACCAGTTTTATTTAAAAACAAGACAATTATATTTGAGACTGTTTTATGCCTTTTCGTGGATCAATTAGTTATTTTAATGGAATTAGGCGTAATCAAACAGATGCAAGCAGAATTCCTAGAACATGATATCTAAATGCATACAGGAATGATACCTTCATTTAGACAGTGTCAGTATCCTAACATCAGGATTTCTAAGTGAAAACACTTATGCAAAATTGAAGCATGGATTAGTAATATGCTGAAGCAATAAACGTGAAGCCCTAAGAACATGATATCTAATGCATGTTTAGCATGATTTGGATGAAAATGAACACATTAGTCCTAAGACATGGTTTCTAGTGCAGATTCACAGAATATAGAGCCTAGGAACATGGTTTCTACCCAGTTACCCACAGTTCATACACTACCCTCCCTATTCACTAGTCACCCCAATATCTGTTTACAAATTAATTATTACAAACCAGTAGTTGAAAGAATTACATAAATAAATAAATAAAAAGAGAAGAAGTTAAACTATAGGGATCCTGAAGCAGGCCCAAATACGACTTGAAGAAACCAGGCCTTCGGCAATCTCAAATGCCAAGGGTTTCAGAACCAATTCTATGTCCAGGTGTGTCAGTGTTCCCTAAGGACCTCAAGGATCCCGAGCAGTGCTCACACCTAGACTTTCATAACAGGGATTGAGTAAGTACAGTGTAGAATAGCCAGCCCCAGTGTGCCAGAGTTCGGAGAAATCTTAAGGATCCCAAGGCAGTACACACACTGGAGGGGCAGAACCTATTGACCTAAGATTGAAGTGAGAGTTCTTGAAATAGTTTTGAAAAGGTTTTGATATGAAAAATAGTGTTGAGATAACTCTAGGAGTGAAAACGATTTTCCAAAGTAGAAACCAGTTTAGTAGTAAAATAGTTTGAGAAAAATACTAAAATACTTTTGAAATCAGAACACAAACCAATTGGTTATAGAACAACCAGATTCAGAAAACACTTGGCAAAAAGATTCCACACAGGGATAAAGAGGTTGGGGACACATAAAATACACATTAAGGAACACATGAACATGGTACAGGGAGGCATATAGACAACATATTGCATACAACACTTAAGAGTTTTTTTTATAGCATTAACAGGTTAGACATGATAGTAAGTAATTGGTGACATAAAACAAGGATGCAGTAAAGCCATGTTGCAAGCAATGGGGGTACTGGACAGGTTTAGACACACAATTAAGGTCAATCGAATGTCCTAAGAGACTGAAGGAGAATAGGCAGGGATAATTAGATATGCTGGACAAACAATCAAGTAGACAACTATGTTTATACGTGCTAATTATAGATTGAACAAACAGGGTTTGGACATGCTAGTTATACATTGAACATGATAGGGCTTTAAACATGCTAAGCAAAGAAGTAGACAGGAAAACATATTGGATTCATGGTCAATGGAATAGTGCAGGAATGAAACACATAGAGTTTGGTTTTCAAAATTTAACTAGAGACATACCAGTTGAAGAAAGGAGTGCAGAATATAAAGCAGGTATAGTTCCAATATCGCCTTGGCTTTCAGCCGGCTAGACCAAGAGTTAACACAAGTAGCAGAGAAAGAAAAGAGAGTTTGAGTGTGAGTGTGAGTGTGTGTATTCTAAACTTAGTTCGTGTCTTGAGAGGTAAAACAAGAGAGTTTATATAGTAGTTTAAGAGTAAGACAAACAAGATAAAAGAAATCAGAAGCAAGCAATTAAGGAAATCACTTAGTCCAATCACATAAGGAGTTCAGAATAGACCCCTTTAATTAAGGGCAATCGATTCAAACGGTAATAACAGGGATTCAACTAAGGCAAGAAATTCAAATCAAACCAAATAAGGGACCCAAAGTAAGCTCCTTTAATTAAGGGCAATTGATCAAACGATAATAACATTGGTCTAATTAAGGAAAGAATCCTAAACATACCATGTAAAGGAATCAATAAGAATCCACAGTTATACAGGAAATTAAATAAGGCAGGGATGAATAAGTAAGGTCTTAAACAAGGAAACAAACAAGAATTATGCACACAAAAATCTCTAACAGAGCAAATCAATTAGTCAGAATTTCAAAGTAATACTAATTTCTGGGGATAAAGATATCAACTTCCACAAATAGAGAATGAGTTAAGTAAAACTTCATAAACACATATAAATTAGTCCAAAAAATTGACTCAGAAACCCTAATAGAGATGAACTAGGGTAAAAATCATAAGACGCTGAATTTGACTAAGGAAAATCGTGTAGGTCAAAGATACAGAGTGAATCAATACAACTAGTGACATTGTAAAACTCAGAATCGAAGCAAAACGCGAAACAATGCCCCAAGTAACACGGAAAACCCAGAATCGAAGCAAAATATTAAAAAATGGAGTTTTAGCATAAATCGACCTGGGTTTAGGAAAACTCAACATAGATCTGTCAAAAGCACATAAGAACAGAAGATTAAACATTCAAAATCAGAAAACTTTTTGGAGAAAATGATTTTCAGTAAACCCTAGTTTTAGGAAAACGGAAAATCACTTGAAAAACCAAAAAACTTTCAAGGAAACATGTGAGATAGGTTCGATTCATCTTAGATCTGTAGTTATCTAAGAAGATAGAAATTAGGGTTTTGAGAAAATAGCATAGAGATGAAGACGAAGCTTAGAAATTCATAGGTTTAGGTAAAATCAAGAAGATCTTACTAGAGATTCGAACCAGAACAGCCTGAAACAGGCAAGCGAAAGACAAATCGTAAGGGGATTGACCCTGGTCCCTTGAGGACTTTAGAGACAAGTACTACCAGCATAAGAGAGCCATAAGAGGCTTGAGGGTGGTGAGGAACCACTATGGTTGATGATGGAGAGTGACGACAAGGTGAGATTATAGTTAGGGCAGANGGCCATTGATAAAAAATGATCAACGACCAGGACTCAAGTGGAATTGGGTCGGGTTAGCTAGGGGTTTGGGAATGGTTGTATTGGGCTAGCTAATAAGGTGTTTTGGGCTGGTTATATAGGCTGCAATTGAAATAATAATAAGCTATTTGTTAAATACATAAAATAAATTAATTAAAATAATTACTAATTTATAAAAAATGAATTTTATGTATAGAAATGTTTCAAAGAAGGTTATTTAGTATTTGAAATACAACAAACTAATTTCTGGTAAAAAATAATACAAAATTGTATGCATGGGCTATAATTACAAAGTTATTATAATTGTAGCCAAAAAGTGCCAAATTGGCTATTTATAGAATAATGTGGACTTAATAGGACCATAATAGTAATATTAAATCAAGAAAAATATTTTGAAATCATTTGTGATGCAATTTTGTAATTCTTTATTGGAATAAAATGCTGGGCAAATTAATAAAATATGTAGAAAATTGTGAAAAAACACCAATTGATATGCATGATTTTGAAGACATATGCATTTTAAAATATTTTTTAGGAAAAAAATGGGTATGAACAACTGCCCCTCTTTACCCGGAAAGGATGAAAGAGTTGTCGGGTAAAGATATGATGGCCAATTTTGACCGAACGAAACGGTTAGAGAGATTTAGGTTGCACCCTGGCTCTTGAGCTGCCTACATATCCCTGGTTTTACAGGAATCAGGCCGTGTATAGTTCTGGATTCATGGGCGAAATATACCGGTGAAGTCACTGCAAGAACGGACGCAATATCTAGGGATAGGCGAATGAATGGTTCACGAGAGAGGTCAGGTTTGATACAGTTGAGGAAACTGGAGCGGGATTTCTCCTGCTGGGATAGTAGTTGCTTGCGGGGTCACCTGCAAATAGAGACAATGCGAGCATATACTTGTGCCAAAATTTAAACGTGATGCAGATTCCCGTCGGACCATGAAAGTTGTCTTCGGACGGTTGAGGATGACGTACTTGGACCATGACTTCCTGGTCCATGAGTTGATTAATGAGATTCACAGGCCATGAAATGATGTTCTCGGGACATGCAGTTGGTGCCTCCGAACTATGACGCCTTTGAATAATGATATGCAAATTTTGGGAGATCCTCAGGCCATGACATGGTGTCTCCCGGCTATGAGTATGATGCCTTTAGCCTGTGGCGCCTTTGGACAGGTTGGCGATATTTCAGCCCGTGAGATGCAATAATATGATGTCAACAAGACAGATCTTAGTCTTGTGAAGTGGAGGGAAGAGCTTAGCCCGAAAGAAGAGCAAAGTAGATAATATTGGAGAGACAGCGCTTAGTCTCGATGAAAAGAATGTAAATTGTGGGCGGAGCTTAGCCTTGTGCAGGATGGAGACAGAGCTTAGTCTCATGCAAAGGAAGACAGAGATTAGCCTTATGCAGATGTGGAGAAAGAGATTATCCTTGTGCAGATGGAGACAGAGCTTAGTCTCATGTAGGGGAAGGAATCATTTAGCCTTATGCAAAGGAAGGCAGAGATTAGCCTTATGCAAAGTGAAGGCAGAAATTAGCCTTATGGAGAGGAAGGCAGAGATTAGCCTTATGCAAGGTGAAGGCAGAGATTATGTAACGACCCGGTCCGTCGTTACGTAGAACCTGCATTATAATTGCTGTTATTGACTTGTCATAGGTTGGTTACTCTGTTATTGATGTGTTAGAGTTGATGGGCTTAAAATCGGATGGTTGTAGTGAGAGTTCAGTCATTTAGCCTTTAAAAATAGCCTTAAAATGAAAAAAGTCAATTGAGAGTTGACTTATTGGTAAACAACCTCGGAATGCAGATTTTATGGCTCGGATAGATTCGTTAGGTGATTTGGGACTTAGGAGTGTGTTCAGAATAATTTTGTGATGTCCGGTGTAGAATTAGGCTTGAATTGGCGAAAGTTAGTTTTGATGATTTTCGGTCGGCATTGGAAAATAGGCTATCGGGGTTGGAATGGAATTCCAACAGTTGGAACAGGTTCGTAATTTCATTTTGGATATGTCTGCAAAATTTCAGGTCAATCGGAGTTGTTTTGGATAGTTTCGGCATCGTTGGTGGATTTTAGAAATTTCAAAGTTCTTAGGCTTGAATCCGATGTAATTTTGGTGTTTTGATGTTAGTTTTGGTGTTTTGAGAGTGAAACTAAGCTTGAATGATGTTATGTGACGTGTTAGTATGTTTGGTTGGGGTCCCGAGGGGCTCGGGATTGAATTCGGGTACTTAACGGAGGTTTGGGCTTGGAAATTGCAGCAATACAACTGATGGTGCTGGTGTAATGGCACCTGCGGAAGTTTGATCGCAGGTGCGGGCCCGCAGGAGCGGCAGGGGTCGCAGGTGAAGAAGGGTCGCAGGTGCGGTTAGGGGACCGTAGGTGCGGTCTCGCATGTGCGAGTACGTGGGTCGCAGGTGTGGAAACCCTGGGCAAAAATATAAATTAGACCTTCCGTGACCCTAGCATATTTTTACACCATTGTTGTACGGAAGAGAGCTTTTAAGGCGATTTTTGAAGGGGAAAATCAGTGTTCTTCATAGAGGTAAGTATTTTGATCATTAAAACTCAATTATGGGTGATTATAGAACATAATCTCAATATTAATTCATGAAAATCCGTAGAAAAAGGTGGGTTTAGGGCTTTGAGATTATGAGACCTTTAGGGATTGATTTGAGGGTCAAACGAACTCTGATTTTAGTGTTCTTTATATGTACGAACTCGTGAGATGATGAAGAACAGTTTTATATAAAAAATTTTAAGTTTCAGGATGCGGGCCCGAGGGTCGGGTTTTGACCAAATTCGAGTTTTTGAGCTAAATTTGATATTTTTCGATTGGAATTTATTCCTTAAGCATAAATTGATGATAAAAATCTGAACTTGGTATATTTTGAGCCTTCGGAAGTTGATACGAGAGGCAAGCGTGTTGCGGAATAGTTTTCGGGCTAGTTTTTAGGTAAGTAATATCTTTAAATCATGTCTTGAGGGTATGAAACCCCGGACTATGCACCCTTTCACGGGTTTTGAAATGCAAAGGTTGAAACTTTGGAAATATCTTCCTATTTAGGCGACTATTGAGTTGCTAAACTGACTTTTAAGCCTATACTTAATTAGTATTATTTTATTATGATATGATTTGGGCTGTAGGCCGTGTTTGCGGCCTAGTGCCGATCTGTTTTCCCCTTGGGGGTTGTGTTTACTATATTTTCCTCACTGATATGTTATGATTCTTACACTCAGTCTTTTCCTGATAAATTGTTTTGACACTCAGTGTATTTTGATACTATTTATTGAAAAATGAAACACTATTTTGGGTCGAGAACCCAGTATGTTTATGGCCTAGGGCAAATCGAGAGTGTCTGACTGAGTGAGGCTTTCAGGCCTATATTGTGAGGATATTAGGGAGGCTTTCAGGCCTACATTGTGAGGATATGAGGGAGGCTTTCAGGCCTATATTTTGAGGATATGAGGGAGGCTTTCAGGCTTATATTGTGAGAGGCTTTCAGGCTTATGTTGTTATAGTGCTTGGGCTGTAGGAGCCCCTCCGGAGTCTGCAAACACCCTCAGTGAGCGCAGGTACCTATTGAGAGATGATTATTGCCCGCGGGGCTGATACTGAGTGATGATTATTGCCCGCGGGGCTGATACTGAGTGATGATTATTGCCCGCAGGGCCGTTACTGAGTGATTGTGAGAATGCCTGAGAGGCAATTGTAACGAGAAATGATTTTAGCCCGAGGGGCAGATTTATGATGATTTTACTAAGTTTTCGAACTATGATTTACTTCGTTTTCAAACTGATTTTTACTAAGAGTTTTACTGAGATATACTGATATTACAGTCGTTTCAAAGGATTTCTTGAAACTGATTTCGAACTTATTTATTTGACAAATACTACCTGGTGACTTGGTGTTTTACTGGCTTTTGTGAAATTGTGTATCTAGACTGTGTGTTTTATAATTCTCAGACTGTGATTTATTTTCATTACTACTGATTTGGCGTACTCATAAAGAATCCTTGTGCCTCTGTGCACAGATTCATGTGACGATCCGGAGCAGTAGCTGTCCTTGCTCGTAGCATCAGTTCACGGGATTTCGAGGTAGCTGCCCAGCGTCCCCAGCTTCTCCATTTCCCTTCCTTATTTAGTTTTAGCAATTGATTCAGAGACATATATTATAGTATTAGCAGAGTTAGATTTATTTCATTCTTAGATGCTCATGACTATTGACTCCAGTCTTGGGAGGTTTTGTTTAGAGTTGTTAGACTATTATTGGGACGCTAAGACTTATTACATTATTTTATGCTATGGTTGTTGCTTATTATTAAATTGTGAACTCTTATAATTGAAAAAATGCATAGTAATGAGATGGTTGGCTAGCCTAGTTCCACGACATGTTAGTATTTGGGGTCGTGACAAGTTGGTATCAGAGCTCTAGGTTACATAGGACTCAACGGTCATGAGTAGGTTCAGTAGAGTCTTGCGGATCAGTACGGAGACGTCTGTACTTATCTTCGAGAGGCTGTAGAACTCTTAGGAAACATCTATATCTTTTTGAACTCTTTCGTTCCAATCTATTGATTCTTGAAATCTAAACTTATGTTGTTTCATTCTCTCACAGATGGTGAGGACACGCAATACCGATCAGGGTGACCAGGCACCAACCAGACCCACATGGGGTCGGGTCCGTGGTAGATCTGGGAGACCTGCACGTGCAGTAGCCGGGACAGTACCACAGAATCCTCCTATCGTTCAGGATCAGGTTCCCACCGACGTTGCTCCAGCGGGACAGGCTCAGGCACTTGCTGTGACTATTGTTATTCCGGGTCTCCAAGAGACCCTAGCTCAGATATTGACAGTGAGTTCCAGTTTAGCTCAGGTAGTGGCTATCACCACTACTCCCAATGCAGCTCAGGACGGGGGAGACAATCAGACTCCAACTGCCCGGGCACCTGAGCCAGTTATACCAGGTATTCAGGCACCGGGAGCAGCCCCAGATCAGCCAGTTGCTCCGGCTCAGGGATATATGGTCCCTGTTATGCCTGAGGATGAGCAGCACAGGTTGGAGAGGTTCAGCAGACTTCAGCCTCCGACCTTCAGCGGTACAGAGGGCGAGGATGCCCAAGGCTTTCTTGATAACTGTCAGAAGATGCTTCGTACTGCGGGTATTCTGGAGACCAGCGGGGTTTCATTTTCTACTTATCAGTTTGCTGGTGTTGCTTTTACTTGGTGGGAATCATTCGAGAGGCGTAGGCTGGTTGGTTCAGCACCGCTCACCTGGTAGCAGTTCTCCACGATCTTTTTGGAGAAATATGTTCCTCAGTCCCACAGAGAGGAGAATCGCAGGCAGTTTGAGCAGCTGCGCCAGGGAGAGTTGTCAGTTAATCAGTACGAGATGAGGTTTTCTGAGTTGGCCAGACATGCTTCAGAGTTAGTCCCCACTGAATGAGAGCATATCAGGAGATTTGTGGATGGTCTCACGTATCAACTTCGGATTTTGACGACCAGAGAAAGGGTGTCTGGAGCCACGTTTGAGCAGGTTATTGATATAGCTCGGGACATTGAGTCAATTCGTAGGTAGGAGCGTGAGGAGAGGGAGGCTAAGAGGCCTCGGGGATTAGGTAATTTCAGTGGTGCTACTCCTAGAGGGAAATTTCAGCCTAGCATAGGTCGTCCATTTAGACCTCCATAGCCAGCTCTCCCAGCTTACAGTGGTGTATCGTCGGGGCAAGGTCCTCAAAATTCTCATCAAGGACATTTATCTTTTAGTGCCCTTCCATCTCAGAGCTCCGCCCGAGCATTATCTTATCAGGGTTCGTCTATGCATGGTTTGTCTGTTGGTTATCAGGGTGGCAGAGGTTCTCGTTCATTTTCATCTCCAGCTTCAGGTGGTTGTTATGAGTGTGGAGAGTTCTGACATGGGTGGAGGCAGTGTCCCCGTCGTCTTAGTAGTTCGTCCCAACAGAGGGTTCAGCCCTCGGCTTCTTCCCTAGTCATTTCACCACCTACCCAGGCAGCTAGGGGTGATGGTCAGGCAGCTAGAGGCCGCACTAGAGGGGGAGGTCAAGCAGGTGGAGGCCAACCACATATTTATTCACTTCCAGCTAGGCCTGATGCTATGGCCTCAGATGCGGTGATTACAGGTACTATTTCGGTTTGTCACACTAATGCTTTGGCTTTATTTCACCCTGGTTCCACGTACTCTTATGTCTCATCCTATTTTGCTCACTTACTGAATATGCCCCGTGAGTATTTAGTTAAATCTGTTCATGTTTTGACTTTGGTGGGTGATACTATTATTGTGGACCATGTGTATCGGTCGTGTCTTATATCTATTGGGGGTCTAGAGAACCGAGTCGACTTGATGTTACTCAGTATGGTCGATTTTGATGTAATTCTGGGCATGGATTGGTTATCCCCATGTCATGCTATTCTTGATTGTCACGCTAAGACCGTAACCGTGGCTATGCCTGGAGTTCCGGGAGTTGAGTGGAAAGGGTCTATAGAGCACGTGCCTAGTAGAGTGATTTCTTATTTAAAGGCTCAGCGTATGGTTGAGAAAGGGTGTGAGTCCTATCTTGATTTTGTGAGGGATGTTAGTAGTGAGACTCCATCTGTTGATTTTGTTCCCGTAGTCTGTGATTTTCCGGACGTATTTCCTGTAGACCTGCCAGACATGCCACCTGACAGGGATATTGATTTTGGTATTGACTTGGTGCCCGATACTCAGCCTATTTCTATTCCACCTTACCGTATGACACCAGTAGAGTTGAAAGAATTGAAGGAGCAGCTTCAGGAACTCTTAGATAAGGGGTTCATCTGATCTAGTGTGTCGCCTTGGGGTGCGCTGGTGTTGTTTGGGAAAAAGAAGGATGGCTCCATGCGTATGTGCATTGATTATAGACAGCTGAATAAGGTTAGGGTGAAGAACCGGTATCCTTTACCTCGTATTGATGACTTATTTGATCAGCTTCAAGGAGCTAAGGTGTTCTCCAAGATTGACTTAAGGTCTGGGTATCATCAGTTGAAGATTCAGGATTCTGACATTCCGAAGACTGCTTTCAGGACCAGATACGGTCATTATGAGTTTCTGGTTATGTCATTTGGTCTGACCAATGCCCCAGCCGCGTTCATGCAATTGATAAACAACGTGTTTCAGCCTTACCTTGATTCGTCTGTCATTGTGTTCATTGATGACATCCTGGTTTATTCTCCTAGCTAGGAAGAGCATGCTCAGCACTTGAGGGTTGTGTTATAGAGATTGAGGGAGGGGAAGCTTTATTCAAAGTTCTCCAAGTGTGAGTTTTGGCTTGGTTCAGTGGCTTTCTTGGGGCACGTGGTGTCTAGTGAGGGTATTCAGGTTGATCTGAAGAAGATTGAGGTGGTGTAAACTTGGCCCAGACCGTCCTCAGCTACAGAGATTCGGAGTTTCCTTGGTTTAGCAGGATATTACCGTCATTTTATGGAGGGATTCTCTTCTATTGCTTCACCATTGACTAGATTGACCTAGAAGGGTGCTCCATTAAGATGGTCTGACGAGTGTGAGGAGAGCTTTCAGAAGCTCAAGTCAGCATTGACCACAGCTCCGATTTTGGTGTTGCCTACTGGTTCGGGTTCTTACACAGTCTATTGTGATGCTTCTAGAGTTGGTTTGGGAGAGGTGTTGATGCAGGACGGTAGGGTGATTGCCTACGCGTCGAGACAGTTGAAGGTGTATGAGAAGAATTACCCAGTGCACGATCTTGAGTTGGTTGCCATTGTTCATGCCTTAAAGATTTGGCGGCATTACTTGTATGGGGTACAGTGTGAGATTTTCACTGATCATCGTAGCTTGCAGTATCTGCTAAGGCAGAAGGATTTGAATTTGCGTCAGAGGAGATGGTTAGAGCTTCTCAAGGATTATGATCGTACTATTTTGTATCACCCAGGGAAGGCCAATATGGTGGCCGATTCCTTGAGTCGCAGAGCCGAGAGTTTGGGGAGTCTAGCTTACCTTTCAGCAGCAGAGCGACCGTTAGCACTTGATGTCCAGGCTTTAGCGGGTCAGTTGGTGAGATTGGATTTGTCAGACCCTCCACGGGTAGTAGCTAGCATGGCTTCCCGGTCTTCTTTATTTGATCAGATTAAGGCACATCAGTATTATGACCACCACTTATTAGTTCTTTAGGATAAAGTTCATCGGGGTGATGCCCGGGATGTGACTATTGGTGATAACAGAGTTATGAGGATGCAGGGTCGTATTTGCGTGCCCAATGTAGATGGTATTCGAGAGTTGATATTAGCAGAGCTCACAGTTCTTGGTATTTTATTCATCCAGGTGCCACGAAGATGTACCAGGATCTGAGACAGCAGTGTTGGTGGGGCCGGATGAAGAGATATTGTTGAGTATGTAACACGGTGTCTCAACTGCCAGCAGGTCAAGTATGAGCACCAGAGACCAGATGGATTACTTCAGAGGTTAGTTATTCCGGAGTAGAAGTGGGAGTGGATTACTATGGACCTTGTAGTTGGGATTCCACGGACTTCGAAGGGTTTTGATGCGATTTGGGTCATTGTGGATAGATTGACCAAGTCCGCGCATTTCATTCCTGTCAATACTACTAATACTTCAGAGCGGTTAGCTGGTATTTACATTAAGGAGATTGTCCAGTTGCATGGAGTTCCGATTTCTATTATGTAGGACAGAGGTACTCAGTTCACATCTCAGTTTTGGAGGGCCGTGCAGAGAGGCATGGGTACTGATGTAGATTTGAGCAAAGCATTTCACCCGCAGACCGACGGGCAGTCGGAGCGGACTATTCAGATTTTGGAGGACATGCTACAGGCTTGTGTAATTGATTTTGGTGGTTCATGGGATCAACTTCTGCCACTAGCGGAGTTTGCATAATAATAGCTACCAGTTCAGTATTTAGATGGCCCCGTATGAGGCTTTATATGGTAGGAGGTGTAGATCTCCGGTTGGTTGGTTCGAGCCTGGTGAGGCTAAGTTATTGGGCACATATTTGATTCAGGATGCGTTGGAGAAGATGAAGTTGATTCAGGAGAGACTTCGCGCGGTGCAGTCTAGGCAGAAGAGTTATGCGGACCAGAAGGTGCAGGATGTGTCTTTTATGGAAGGTGATAAGGTACTGCTGAAGGTATCACCCATGAAGGGTGTTATGATGTTCGGAAAGAGAGGAAAGATAAGTCCACGGTTTATTGGTCCTTTTGAGGTGCTTCAGAAGGTTGGAGAGGTGGCTTATAGACTTGCCTTGTCACCTAGTCTATCGAGTGTTCATTCGGTATTTCATGTGTCGATGCTCAGAAAATATGTTGGTGACCTGTCTCATGTGTTATAGTTCAACACAGTTCAGCTCGAGGGTAATATGTCATATGAGGTTGAGCCAGTAGCTATTTTAGCTCGCGAGGTCAGAAAGTTGAGGTCTAAGGATATAACATCAGTGAAGGTGAAGTGGAGAGGTCAGCTAGTGGAGGAGGCTACCTGGAAGACCGAGCGAGGATGCAGAGCAAATATCCCCACTTGTTTGAGACTCCAGGTATGTTTCTAGACCCGTTCGAGGACGAACGTTTGTTTAAGAGGGGGAGAACATAACGACCCGGTCTGTCGTTACGTAGAACCTGCATTATAATTGATGTTATTGACTTGTCATAGGTTGGTTATTCTGTTATTGATGTGTTAGAGTTGATGGGCTTGAAATCGAATGGTTGTAGTGAGATTTCAGTCATTTAGCCTTTAAAAATAGCCTTAAAATGGAAAAAGTCAACTGAGAGTTGACTTATTGGTAAACGATCTCAGAATACGGATTTTATGGCTCGGATAGATTCGTTATGTGATTTGGGACTTAGGAGTGTGTTCAGAATAATTTTGTGATGTCCGGTGTAGAATTAGGCTTGAATTGGCTAAAGTTAGTTTTGATTATTTCGGGTCGGCAGTGGAAAATAAGCTATCCGGGTTTGGAATGGAATTCTGACAGTTGGAACAGGTTCATAATGTCATTTTGGATATGTCTGCAAAATTTCAGTTCAATCGGAGTTGTTTTGGATAGTTTCGGCATTGTTGGTGGATTTTAGAAATTTCAAAGTTCTTAGGCTTGAATCCGATGTAATTTTGGTGTTTTGATGTTAGTTTGGTATTTTGAGAGTGAAACTAAGCTTGAACGATGTTAAGTGACGTGTTAGTATGTTTGGTTGGGGTCCCGAGGGGCTCGGGATTGAATTTGGGTACTTAACAGAGGTTTGGGCTTGGAAATTGCAGCAATACAGCTGTTGGTGCTGGTGTAACCGCACCTGCGGAAGTTTGACCGCAGCTGCGGGCCTGCAAGAGCGGACAGTGGGTCGCAGGTGCTGTTAGGGGACTGTAGGTGCGGTCTCACAGGTGCGAGTAAGTGGGTCGCAGGTGCGGAAACCCTGGGCAAAAATATAAATTAGACCTTCCGCGACCCTAGCATATTTTTACACCATTATTGTACGGAAGAGAGCTTTTGAGGCAATTTTTGAAGGGGAAAATCAGTGTTCTTCATAGAGGTAAATATTTTGATCATTAAAACTCAATTATGGGTGATTACATAACATAATAACAGTATTAATTCATGAAAATCAGTAGAAAAATATGGGTTTAGGGCTTGAGATTATGAGACCTTTAGGGATTGATTTGAGGGGTCAAACGAACTCCGATTTTAGTGTTATTCATATGTACGGACTCGTGAGATGATGAAGAACAGTTTTGTATAAAAATTTCTGAGTTTTGGGATGCCGGCCCAGGGGTCGGGTTTTGACCAAATTCGGGTTTTTGAGCTAAATTTGATATTTTCGATTGGAATTTATTCCTTAAGATATAAATTGATGATAAAAATCTGAACTTGGTAGATTTGGAGCCTTCGGAAGGTTATACGAGAGGCAAGCGTGTTGCGGAATAGTTTCCGGGCTAGTTTTGAGGTAAGTAATGTCTTTAAATCCTTTCTTGAGGGTATGAAACCCCGGACTATGCACCCTTTCGCGGCTTTTGAAATGCAAATGTTGAAACTTTGGAAATATATTCCTATTTAGACGAATATTGAGTTGCTAAACCGATTTTTAAGCCTATGCTTAATTATCATTATTTATTATGATATAATTTGGGCTGTAAGCCGTGTTTGGGGCCTAGTGCCGATCTGTTTTCCCCTTGGGGTTTGTGTTTACTATATTTTTCTCACTGATATGTTATGATTCTTACACTTAGTCTTTTCCTGATAAAGTTTTTTGACACTCAGAGTATTTTTTATACTATTTATTGAAAAATGAAACACTGTTTTATGTTGAGAACCCGGTATTTTTATGGCCTAAGGGCAAATCGAGAGTGTCTGACTGAGTGAGGCTTTCAGGCCTATATTGTGAGTATATGAGGGAGGATTTCAGGCATATATTGTGAGAGGCTTTCAAGACTATGTTATTATAGCGCTTGGGCTGTAGGAGCCCCTCTGAAGTCTGTACACACCCCAAGTGAGCGCAGGTACCTATTGAGTGATGATTATTGCCCACGGGGCTGATACTGAGTGATGATTATTGCCCGCGGGGCCGTTACTGAGTGATTGTAAGAATGCCCGAGGGGCTATTGTTACGAGAAATGATTTTAGCCCGAGGGGAAGATTTATGATGATTTTACTAAGTTTTCGAACTATGATTTACTTCGTTTTCAAACTGACTTTTACTGAGAGTTTTACTGAGATATACTGATATTACACTTGTTTCAAAGGATTTCTGGAAATTGATTTCGAACTTATGTATTTGACAAATACTACCCGGTGACTTGGTGTTTTATTTCCTTTTGTGAAATCGTGTATCTGTACTGTGTGTTTTATAATTTGCAGACTGTGATTTATTTTCATTACTACTGATTTGGCGTACTCATAAAGACTCCCTGTGCCTCTGTGCACAAATTCAGGTGACGATCCAGAGCAGTAGTTGTCCTTGCTCGTAGCATCAGTTCACGGGATTTCGAGGTAGCTACCCAGCGTCCACAGCTTCTCCATTTCCCTTCCTTATTTATTTTTAGCAATTGATTCGGAGACGTATATTATAGTATTAATAGAGTTATATTTATTTTATTCTTAGATGCTCATGACTATTGACTCCAGTCTTGGGAGGTTTTGTTTAGAGTTGTTAGACTATTATTGGGACGCTAAGACTTAATTACATTATTCTATGCTATAGTTGCTGCTTATTATTAAATTGTGAACTTTTATAATTGAACAAATTCGTAGTAATGAGATGGTTGGCTAGCCTAGTTCCACGATAGGCGCCATCACGACCTGTTAGGATTTGGGGTCGTGACAGATTAGCCTTATGCATAATGGAGACATAGCTTAGTCTCATGCAGGGAAAGGCAGAGATTAGCCTTATGTAGAGGAAAGGCATAGATTATCCTTATGCATATGAAGGTAGAGATTAGCCTTATGCAAGGTGAAGGCAGAAATTAGCCTTATGCAGATGAAGGCAGAGATTAGCCTTATGCAAGGTGAAAGCAGAGATTAGCCTTATGCAAATGAAGGCAGAGATTATCCTTATGCAAGGTGAAGAAAGAGATTAGCCTTATGCAAGGTGAAGGAAGAGATTAGCCTTATGCAAGGTGAAGGCAGAGATTAGCCTTATGCAAAAAATAGAGTGAATAGCAGATAGTAGCAGAATTTCATAGTTGGTAGCAGATTTCGGTAACGCGATTGTTGTCAGGATTGTGACTTTGTGGCATGTTTATCCTTCGTCCCCTGCATCCAAAGAAAAATTGTGAGTTCTGTAGAAGGGTATTTTGGTTCGTGTTCCGCTAGCTTTGCTTGTCCTTCTTTGCTTGGTCTGATGATCCTGTTTGCATCATCGGGGTAGCGTTTGACTAAATAGAGTTACCTTACAAGCAAGCATGCATAGTTTTGTAAAGACATAGTAAAAAAAAAATTTGTTGAGAAATTTAGATAAACCGACGACCGTGACAAGACATGAGACATTGCAACCTCCTTTTCCATGGAATTTTGAGGGTCCTCCTCAAAATTCTTCCCCGGTTAGATGAATTGATATCTCTAACTGTTGTATGTGTTGCGATCGGCTGAACTTGCTTCGGAATTTTGAGGGTCCTCCTCAAAATTCTGCCTCAGTTTCCAATTGTGGGAGGAAATAAGATTTTTATTGAATTGTGACCGAACCCACAGGGCTGCCTACGTATCCCCTCTTAAACAGGAATCAGGTCGAGTGTAGTTCAATTTACAACATTTGATATAAGCATAAAGAGTTAAACATAGTATCGTTTAACTGCATCTGAGTTGATTGGCTTTGGCCAGACTTCTCCATCCATTTCTGCAAGTATGAGAGCTGCTCCTTTCAGTACTCTGTGGACCATGTAAGGACCCTGCCAGTTGGGGGAGAATTTCCCTTTGGCTTCATCTTGATGCGGAAAGATCTTTTTCAACACTAGCTGCCCTGGTGTGAGCTGTCTAGGCTTGACTTTTTTGTTGAAGGCTCTGGACATTCTGTTCTGGTAGAGTTTCCCATGACATACTGCGTTCATTCTTTTACTGTCTATGAGGGCTATTTTCCCATAAAGGCTCCTTATCCACTCTGCGTCGTTGAGCTCAGCTCTCGTATGATTCTTAAGGAAGGAATCTCCACCTCGGCAGGAATAACAATTTCCGTACCATAAACCAACAAGTAGGGAGTTGCCCCGGTTGATGTGCGGACTGTGGTGCGGTATCCCAATAAAGCAAATGACAGCTTCTCGTGCCATTTTTGTGATTTTCTACCATTTTTCTCAGTATTTTCTTGATATTCTTGTTGGCGGCTTCTACAGCTCCATTCATCTGAGGCCTATAAGCTGTGGAATTCTTATGTCTGATTTTGAAAGTCTCACACATAGATTTCATTAGATCACTGTTGAGATTGGAAGCATAATCGGTGATGACCGATTTTGGAACTCCAAATCGACAAACAATCTGTTCGCTACCAAAGTATGCCACGACTTTCTTAGTCACTGCTTTGTAAGATGCTGCTTCGAACCATTTGGTGAAGTAATCAATAGCTACCAGGATGAACTTGTGCCCATTTAAGGCGGTATGATCGATTGGTCCAATGACATCCATTCCCCATGCGGCGAATGGCCAAGGTGAGCTTATTGCATTAAGGTCGTTTAGTGGCTCTTTTATCATGTCTGCATCTACCTGGCATTGGTAGCACTTCCGAACATACTGGATGCAATCAGTTTCCATGGTCATCCAGAAATAACCGGCCCTGAGTATCTTCTTGGCCAAAACAAAACCATTCATATGCGGGCCGCAAGTACCATCATGTATTTCTTCAAGTAGTTTAGAAGCTTCTTTTGTGTCGACACACCTTAGCAATACCAAATCAGAACTTCTCCTGTACAGGGTTCCTCCACTGTGAAAGAAACTGTTGGATAACCTCCGGAGCGTACATTTCTGGGTATGATTTGCATGCTCCGGGTATTCTCTCTTTGCCAAGTATTCCTTGATGTCATGGAACCATGGTCTTACGCCTACTTCTTCTTCAACATGGGCACAATATGTCGGCTGGCTATGGATCTTTAGTGGAATAGGATCAATGAAGTTCTTATCTGGATGTTTTATCATGGATGATAGGGTGGCCAGTGCATCGGCAAACTTGTTCTGAATTCAGAGGAGGTGCCGAAATTCTGTCTTGGTGAACCTCTTTCTCAATTCCTGCACATGGTGCAGATACGGCAGTATCTTGGAATTCTTGGTGGCCCATTCTCCTTTTACCTGGTGTATAAGCAAATCTGGGTCACCAATTACCAGCAACTCCTGAATATTCATTTCAATGGCCATGTTGAGCTCTAGGATGCAGGCCTCGTACTCTGCCATGTTGTTGGTGTAGGGAAATCTGAGCTTAGCAGATACCGGGTAATGTTGGCTGGTTTTCGATACTAAGACGGCTCCAACGCTGACTCCTTTAAAGTTTGTCGCTCCGTCAAAGAACATCCTCCAACCTTCATAGGATTCAACAATGTCTTCTCCTATGAACAATACTTCTTCATCAGGAAAATACGTTTTCAGGGGTTCGTATTCTCCTCCCACAGGATTATCAGCAAGATGATCTGCCAATGCTTGTCCTTTGACCCCTTTTTGAGTCATATAGACGATGTCGAACTCACTTAGCAGGATTTTCCACTTGGACAGTTTGCAGGTGGGCATGGATTTCTGAAAGATATACTTCAAGGGATCCATCCTTGATATGAGGTATGTTGTGTAGGCACAAAAGTAGCGCCTCAGCTTCTAAGCGACCCAGGTCAAAGCGCAACAGGTACGTTCCAGTAGAGAATACCGTGCCTTGTATGGAGTGAACTTCTTACTCAGATAATAGATAGCTTGTTCATTTCTCCATGTCTCGTCATGCTGCCCCAGAACGTAGCCGAAAGATCCATTTAGTGCTGCGAGGTAGAGTAATAAGGGTCTACCTGGCTCTAGAAAAACCAAAATTGGTGGCGTCTATAGGTACTCCTTGATTCTTTCGAAGGCCTTTTGACAATCCTCGGTCCATTCGGTTGCATTGTCTTTCTTTAACATTTTGAAGAATGATTCACATACGACTGTGGACTGGGCTATAAATCGGCTGATGTAATTTAGCCGTCCCAGAAAACTCATTACATCCTTCTTGTTCTTTGGTGGTGGCAGTTCCTGGATGGATTTGACTTTTGATGGATTCAGTTCTATTCCTCAGCGGCTGACGATGAACCCAAGCAATTTTCCGGCAGAAACCCCGAATGCACACTTTGCAAGGTTTAGTTTCAGGTTGTATTTCCGCAATCTGTTGAAGAACTTCCTCAGTTCTACTATATGTTAAGTGGCTTTCTTGGACTTGATGATGACGTCGTCCACATATACTTCGATCTCCTTATGTATCATTTCATGGAAGATAGTAGTCATAGCCCTCATGTAAGTGGCCCCAACATTCTTTAGGCTGAATGGCATCATTTTGTAACAGTATACTCCCCACGGCATAATGAAAGCCGTTTTCTCAGCGTCTTCTTCGTCCATCCAGATCTGATGGTAACCGGTGAAACAATCCACAAAATACTGGAGTTCATGCTTGGCGCAATTGTCGATCAGGATGTGTATGTTTGGTAGCGGGAAATCATCCTTGGGACTTGCTCTGTTTAGATCTCGGTAATCGGCACAAACCCTGACTTTCCCATCCTTCTTTGGAACTGGCACTTTGTTGGCTAACCATGTAGGGTATTCAACCACTCTGAGGACCTTGGCGTTGATTTGCTTGGTGACTTCCTCCTTGATTTTCAAACTCATATCAGGCTTGAACTTCCGGAGCTTTTGCTTCACTGGTGGGCACATTGGATTGGTGGGCAACTTGTGAGCCACGATAGATGTACTGAGTCCGGTCATATCATCATACGACCATGCAAATACATCCTCATACACCTTCAGGAATTGTGTATACTCTTCTTTCTCTGGTGGTGATAGGTGGATGCTGATGCGGGTTTCTTTGACGGTCTCTGAATCTCCCAAGTTGATTACCTCGGTCTCATCCAGATTGGACTTAGGCTTGTTTTCAAAGTCCTTTACTTCTCTAACGATTTCCTCGGGTATGATATCTTCTTCTTCTGAATCATTATCCTTTTGTTGCGTTGTCTCATTGCATGCAACAGTCATTGGTTCATCAAGACAGAAAATAGTAATGTTGTATAGATAAAAGTGTGAGAGAAAATGATAATAATAAATACTGATTCATTGAAATATAAAAGCGATTTTCAATAATTTAAACAATTTTTTTGGAATACTGGGGATTTTAGTTAAAGCAGAAAAATGCTAAAAGGAAATCATTAGCGAATAAATAAACAGTGCTTTTTCAGCCTTGCTACCCCGGGACTCGTCGGGCCCCAGATGGACTGACCATCCAATTTCTGAGGAGCGATCCCTTGCTCATATCTTGGATGGTAGGGCCTTATTCCTCCTCCTCCTCAACGATGACACAACAATCCATATCCTCGTCTTCCAAGAATAAGTTCCTTAAGGCTGCTAATGCTTCTTCCTCCTCTGGTTCCCCTGTGACGTCGGCTTGCTGGAAAGTCTGTTCCAGACACAGTATGGGCTGCTCCAATGGATATTAGGGACCGCACCATGGTGGCGTCCAGTCATCGTACTCTTGCCAAGTGTACTGGTATCCCAGGCCAAAGGTAGTGTCGTGGTGCTTAAGTTGTATTGGCTTGGAAATGCCTTGAGGATTCTTCCCAAGACCCTTGCCGGGTTCGTATCCGCTCGAATTCATTATGCTTTCAATCTTACTACTCCACCACTTATCTTTTTCTATTGTGTTGACTCGTTCGATGTGGTGGTAAGTTTCTCCACCAAGACTTCTTCTACCTTCAATTACCAGGATAGTCTGGCGACTGTAGATGGGGTTGCTCCCATCCCCATGGATAATGACTTCCTGATGATTCCACTCAAATTTTACTGCCTGATGCAAAGTTGAGGCCACAGCCCTAGAGGCATGTATCTATGGTCGTCCTAGTAACAGATTGTAGGACGCGGATATATCTAACACCTGAAATTCTACCTCAAACCATGTTGGCCTCATTTGTAAACAGAGACTGACTTCTCCAATGGTGGAACTTTGAGACCCATCAAAAGCCTTTACATTCATGGATCCTTCTCGTATTTCGTACAGTCCCTTGCCCAGCCTCTTTAGTGTTGTTAACGGGAAATGTTAAGGCTGGACCCTCCATCAATCAGAACCTTGGTAATGAAGTAATCTTCACATTGCACGGTAATGAGCAGTGCCCTGTTGTGACTCAAGCCTTCAGGTGGTAGTTCATCCTCGTGGAAAGTAATCTTGTGACTTTCTAATACCTGCCACACCATGTTAGCCATCTCTCCGCTTGTGATGTTGCTAGGCACATAAGCTTCATTCAATACTTTCATCAGGGCACTCCTATGTGCTTCCGAATTCTGCAGCAGTGATAAGATAGATATCTGGGCCGGAATCTTGTTCAGATGATCTATGATTGAGTATTCCCTGGTTTGCACCTTCCTCCATAGGTCATCCAGTCATGTCTCAATAACGGGAGGCCTGTTAGAAGTCTGTTTGATGGATTCTCCCTTCGGGCGTGTAGACCCTTCAAGTCCTGGTCATCCCCTGTGCAGCACCAACTTCTTATACCTTGACCTTTCCCTTCCTTCTAGCTTCAGCTACGTAATCCCAGGGCACGACATTAGTGTTGAAGGGCGGCGCAGTTGATACTGTCACCGTAATTGGTGTGGCTACCTTTACTTCGAATGGAACAGGAGTCACTGCAGGTGGTGCTATTTCAACCTTGAATGGTGCGGGCGTATCTGTAGGTGGTGATATCTCAAACTCGAACGGGACTGATGTAGTCACCTCAGCCTCTTTTGACGGCTGTGTATGCACTATGATGGGATTGAGTGTAACTGTTGGCTTCTTGGGATCATCACCTTCTTTGATTAACCTGATTGACCCTTCTGGGTCCCATTCTTCATCTATTTCTATTACATTGACACCTCCACCCCTGTGATCTGGGAGGGGTTATTACAGACATTAGGAGCAGCTTCCTTCGCCTGGATGATTTTATTATCGATCAGATCCTGGATCTTATCCTTCAACGAGCGGCAGTCATCGATGGTATGTCCTTTCATGTCGGAATGGTATGCATAGGTTTTGTTTGGATTGACCCATTGGGATGGATTCTCTGTGGCTACAGCAGTGATGGGGTTGACGTAACCATCATCTTTTAACCTTTCATACAGTTGGTCAATGGGCTTGGCAATGGCGGTATACTATTTGGGTGGACTGCGGTCAAAGTTGGATCGAGGTCTTTGGAAATTTTGGCGACCTGGAGGTGACCGAAAGTGAGATGGTTGGGATTTTTATGTGTGATAGGTAGTGGATGGTTGGGAATATCTTGGAGATGTGGGTTGATATGTATGTGGAGGTGACCGTCGATATGTAGGTGGAGGTGCTTGGTATGCAAGTGGAGATGTTCGATATGTCAGTGGGGATTTGGGTCCCTGTGCAACCATTACTACTCCTACGTCTTTCTTCTTGGATATACCACCGGACTATAGTGCTTTGTTGGTAGCTTGTAGTGCTTCAAAATTTGTGACCCTCCCACTCTTGATGCCCTCTTCATTCCTTTCACACAACTTGATGATGTCAGAGAACTTTTGATTTTCAATCACCATCAGTCTTTCATAATATTACGAGTCTTGTGCCCTGACAAAAAATTTGTTCATATGTTCTTCATCTAATGCCGGCCGAACCTTGGCCGCTTCTGACCTCCAATGAGTGGCATACTCGCGAAAGGTTTCAGTGGGTTTCTTCTTGAGATTCTGGATGTAAAATATGTCTTGCGCATTTTTCGTGTTGAACCTGAATCGGTCCATGAAATCCGAGGCCATACTCACCCAATTAGGCCACTTCTTGGGGTCCTGGATGATGTACCAAGACAAGGCATCCATTGTGAGGCTCCTCGTGAATAATTTCATCCGAATCTTTTCATCTCTTCCAACTCCGACTAGTTTGTCACAATAGGTCCTCAAATGGACCCTGGGATCACCAGTACCGTCGAACATTTCGAACCTGGGAGGTTTGTAACCCTCCGGTAGTTCTACATCAGGCTGTATACAGAGATCTTCATAATTCAATCCTTCGATCCCCTTATCTCCTTCCATGCCTTGAACTCGGCTAGTCTCTTTCTTGATTTCTTCTTCCAAGTTCATGATAAGCAGGTCCTTTTCTCACTAGATTATGGTGTGTAAGAAATGGGTTGGGTGGAGTGAGGTAGAGTCTCCATGTATATGGGGTTGTTTTGGTGGCCTGGTTCTTGAGCATAGAGGTGATCGTTGGTGGAATTTTGTGGTTCAGGAATGATGGGTGGGGTGTTTCGGGGGTTATGACAGGTGTTTGGTTGGTATTGTGGTAGGAGGGTTTGTTTTTTTGGTGGAGTTGTATAGTGGTGAGTAGTAGGAGGGTTCTGTCTGTTCGGGGTATTCTGAGGTGGTGCCGATTTTTGAGTATTCGGGTGGATGACATCCGGAACATTAAGTGAGAAGGACAAGTTTGCTAGGTTCCGAACATGTTCAAGTTCCCCTTGAAGTTTCAGCAGCCTTTGCTCGAGTTGTGACACAGAATCATTCTGGACCTGAGTACCCCTGCTGTCAAGAAGTTTTGGTATGTTCAACTGATGTTGAGTTTTCCATTCTGATATTAGTCAAATCTTCCATCTTGCCTTTTACTTTGCCTTTGGGTGGACTAGGAGGAGGAGAAGGTGGAGGGCCCCTGGATCTTGTATGATATGCTGATGATGCCAGAATGCACGAACCAACCTTTGGGGAAGGGGAATAATAAAATAAAAACAAAAGGTAACAAGTCAATGAGGATCATGATAAAGTATTTACAGTATTTAAACACATATTGAAGAATTGTAAATGCGCGTCTTAATTTGGGAGCCTTGTTGTGCCCGAGGTAGGCCTAGCGACAAGTTGATTTGGAGAACTTAGATGCCAATAATTGCCTCATTTCATTAATGTAAAAGTAGATAAATCTAAAACGACACTAAATAAGATAAGTCACTAATGGCACTTGGCCTTATTACATTTGAAAAAGCAGGTAAATCTAATCAACTTAGTCCCAGAAGGACCTTCCTCAGGCTTGATCTTCTTGGCTCTGTCGATCAGGTTCCCCAGGTCGTGCATTCCCAACAGCAGATATACTCTCGCTAGATGCCCTCCTTCGCTTCCCTCAGCATTCTGGAAGTCGGCGACTCTTTTCCTCGTTTTCCCCTCTAACTCCATCAGACCCTGCTCCAAATATTCCAACCTTTCATTAGACTTGATAGCCCTTTCCTTCCACTCATTGATCATTTCCATATCAGTCTTGTGTTTCTCCAGATGCTCGACCTCGGAATCACGAACCCTTTTGCGCAATTTATTGTATTTCACTTGGGCCTCAACAACTTTATCTATGACCCTGTTTCCCCCACCGATTCACGGCTCAACTATCCCTGTTATTTTGTCTTCTAACCATGATAGGTAAAAGCGTACATGCCCTGCGTGGTACCTATCTAGATCGATGGTGTCCCTTTCTACAATAACCTTTAGATACCACATATGTTGAGCTTCACATTTGTACGGGATGTCGTCGTCCTGAAAATCCGCCTGTAATGACTCATTTTAGAAACTCGCGGTATGACTTGCGTCATGCCTGCCTGTCTCATAACCCTGATGGGAGCATAAGGGTATATGCCCCTTAACCCGATCAACACCTGGTACGGAGCGTCCCTTGATCTGATGATGAACTCACTGGTAGGGAACCATTCGAACATCCATTGAACTTGGTCCTCGGTCAAATTGTCAAAAAACTATGCCCATTCTGTAGCATTTTCCGATTGAGCGAACATGTCTGGGATGTAAGTCATTCTTTTAGGGTGGTGGAAGGCTATATGATCATTCCACTCCCTTCGTGGAAACTCTTGACGATATTGACCCCTTTGGAGATGCTCCAATAACCAAACCTGTAGTAGCAGATTACAACCCTCAAAGTGTTTGAACCCCTTCTGGAAGCGGTCCAAGGCTCGGTATATGTCTGCTATGATCATAGGGACAATGGTATATGTTTGCCACTCGATCCCCTCCATCAAGGTTTTGGCTACCATAGCCAGTCTAGTGTGAATCATGTCTCCTTTGCTTGGAAATACTATCATACCCAGGAAGCAAACAACGAACACAAAAACCCTGCGGTGAATATGACCAAGAAAGTGATAGCGGATTCATCATGGAAGATACGATAGGATTTCCTATGTCCGTATCGTTCATAGAGGTAGTCAAAAGTTATGTAGGACTCTGTCAGACACTCTAAATCATCGTTCTTTTTCAAACCCATCATTTTTAGGGACCCCCTAGCGGCATGGTTTTCTGGAACCAATAAACATGTACTGTCCCAAGGTAATCCAGCGAAGCCCCCTATCTCCTCCAAGAGAGGGGTCATTTCTATGTTTTCAAAACGGAATACGGACCTTTCTCTGTCCCAGAACATAATGGCCGCTTCGATCAACATATTATTTGGTTGGATATCCAGTAAAGAGGGTAAGTTTCCGAGGACCCTCTTCACATGGTCTTTGTCACTTGGCGAAAGGTCCTCCAACCAATCCAGCAACAATGCGGTATTCTTTGGACCATGCCGAACCTGGGGACGTCGTGCCTCATTTTTCTACAAAACAAATAGGGTTAGACCCTTTCCCCCTCTAGATTCAACTACTTATACATCAGTGATTAGCATATTGGCACTTATTTCTACACATTAATGCATAGATCATGGTTGCGTCCGTTGGGATTATGGAAACCCCAGTGGACTTTTGGACAAGGCTTTTCCTAACGGTTATTGTGTGGACAACATATTAACCCGGCTAGGTTTGACCATGATGCATGTACAGTTATAATCAGAGTAAGGTTACTATAGGGGTCTATACTGGTACCCTCAAGCGGACAACTTGAGGGGAAAGGCACGGAACCGTCGATTGCACCGTTGATCGACTAGTTTTACCACAAATAAACCTTTTCGAATTTAGGGGGTGATATAAAATGGAAGAGCGCAACCACTCATCAAGAGTTGCTATAGGATTTGTATAGGCACGAGTGGAATATGATGTTGAGCATGATTATGCAGCAATAAGCAATAAACATGTTGTCACGTATTTGCACATTATGAAAGCGATAAATACAACAGTTATGATTGAAAAATAGTTAAAAAGGAAAACAAAAAGAAACATGTCTGTTTCATTTAAAAAAAATAAATACTTGGGAAAGTAAACAATTAATCGCACATAAAGGGGAAAGGGAAAGGGTGCATATTTTTAACAAAACAAGGCATACTTAGACGAATTCACAAAATGGTTTGTAATGGTAAGCCCAAAATTTCCCAGCAGAGTCGCCATGTTGTCGCGCCCCCCTTTTTCCATCTCCTTTTCAGATTGGTCAGGGTTTTTGACATTATTGGGACAACTCGTTTCCTTTTGGGAAAGAGGTATAATAAGTTGAAGAGTCGCCACCTAACGAATTAAGGTGCGTTAGGGAACCTATTAAGGGTCATTCATAACACTAAATGCATAACCGGAGATTGGGTAAGGACTTGAAATTACTTCAAGGGGAAGATGTTAGGCACCCCTCAAAGTCTAGAACTGTGGGTCCCGGCCAAACAACTTTGTGAATTCATTCAAGAAGCAAGTAAATAGTCTAAGCACACATATGTAAACAAATAAAGGTCTTAACAGATTAGCAGTCCAAGCACACATATGTAAAGGATAAAGGTCCTAAGTTGTTTATCCTATAGGATCACATCTGTACAATGCCCGGTAATCACTCCTCAATGAGGGGATACACTTTGCATTAGCGTACATGTCATCATATCCTTGTCTACCCATTGTCCCACCCCTTAGCGGTTATTAAGCGAGTTTTGTTTAACGAGCTCTAAGCGTGCTGTTACCCATCCCTTCTTTGTGGTCCCGGAGGAGTTTAGGACCCCTAATATACTGCCAGTTCTAGACAAACCCCTATGGTTTTAAAAGGGAAAACTAGGCGATAATAAAGAACAAGTAGGACTAGAACATAAGCGACAACAACAGTTAAGAGGCTCAGGTTCACCTCCACACATAATGCAATAAACAGCACGTCTCAAAACACAGACAAAGGCAGTTTTATTAGAGAAAGGATCCTAAGACAGGGTATCTAAATGAACATTAATATACAGAACATGCAACACTGTGCCATAATGCAATGGCAGGAACCTAATCAGTTTGTCTACTGATTTTAAGACCTATAGGACTTTAAGCAGTAAACACCATCAACACGCAATTTACAGTTTATAAAGATTAATTACCTAAGGCTTGCCTAGGTGTGGGATTATGCAATCGACATCACAGGAGGTGTCTAATAGTTTTGAAAGTATTTAACCTACAACATGATGTTCTAGGTGATACAAATCTGATAGTGAAAGGATTGATACCAGTTTTATTTAAAAATAAGACAATTATATGTGAGACTGTTTTATGCCTTTTCATGGATCAGTTAGTTATTTTAATGGAACTAGGCATAATCAAACAGATGCAAGCAGAATTCCAAGAACATGGTATCTAAATGCATACAGGAATGATACCTTCATTTAGACAGTGTCAGTAGCCTAACAGCAGGATTTCTAAGTGAAAGCACTTATGCAAACTTGAAGCACATGGATTAGTAATATGTTGAAGCAATAAACGTGAAGCCCTACGAACATGATATCTAATGCATGTTTAGCATGATTTGGATGCAAATGAACACATTAGTCCTAAGACATGGTTTCTAGTGCAGATTCACAGAATATAGAGCCTAGGAACATGGTTTCTACCCATTTTTTACCCACAGTACCATACACTACCCTCCCTTTTCACTAGTCACCCCAATATCTATTTACAAATTAATTATTACAAACCAGTAGCTGAACGAATTACATAAATAAATAAAAAGAGAAGACGTTAAACTATAGGGAGCCTTAAGCAGGCCCAAATATGACCTGAAGATACCAGGCCTTCAGCAATCTCAAATGCCAAGGGTTTCAGAACCAATTCCATGTCTAGGTGTGTCAGAGTTCCCTAAGGACTTTAAGGATCCCGGGCAGTGCTCACACTGGAGTGGCAGAACCTATTGACCTAAGATTGAAGTGAGAGTGCTTGACATAGTTTTGAAAAGGTTTCGATATGAAAAACAATGTTGAGATAACTCTAGGAGTGAAAAATATTTTCTAAAGTAGAAACTAGTTTAGTAGTAAAACAGTTTGACAAAAATACTAAAACACTTTTAAAATCAGAACACAAACCAATTGGTCATAGAACAACTAGATTCAGAAAACACTTGGCAAACAGATTCCACACAGGGATAAAGAGGTTGGGGACACATAGAATACACATTAAGGAACACATGAACAAGGTACAAGGAGGCATATAGACAACAGATTGCATAGAACACTTAGGAGTTTTTTATAGCATTACAAGTTAGACATGATAGTAAGTAATTGGTGACATAGAGCAAGGATGCAGTAAAGCCATGTTGCAAGCAATGGGAGTACTGGACAGGTTTAGACACACAATTAAGGTCAATTGAATGTCCTAAGAGACTAGGATACTGAAGGAGAATAGGCAGGGAGAAGTAGACATGCTGGACAAACAATCAAGTAGACAACTATGTTTATACATGCTAATTACAGATTGAACAAACAGGGTTTGGACATGCTAGTTATACATTGAACATGACAGGGCTTTAAACATGCTAAGCAAAGGAAGTAAACATGAAACCATATTGGATTCATGGTCAATGGAATAGTGCAAGAATGAAACACATAGAGTTTGGTTTTCAAAATTTAACTAGTGACATACCAGTTGAAGAAAGGAGTGCAGAATATAAAGCAGGTATAGTTCCAATATCTAGCCTTGGCTTTCAGCCGGCTAGACCAAGAGTTAACACAAGTAGCAGAGAAAGAAAAGAGCGTTTGAGTGTGAGTGTGAGTGTGAGTGTGAGTGTGAGTGTGTGTATTCTAAACTTAGTTCGTGTCTTGAGAGGTAAAACAAGAGAGTTTATATAGTAGTTTAAGAGTAGGACAAACAAGGTAAAATAAATCACAAGCCAGCAATTAAGGAAATCACTTAGTCCAATCACATAAGGTGTTCAGAATAGACCCCTTTAATTAAGGGCAATTGATTCAAACGGTAATAACAGGGACTCAATTAAGGCAAGAAATTCAAATCAAACCAAATAAGGGAGCCAGAATAAGCTCCTTTAATTAAGGGCAATTGATGAAACGGTAATAACAGGGGTCTAATTAACGAAAGAATCTCAATCATACCATGTAAAGGAATCAGTAAGAATCCACAGTTATACAGGCAATTAAATAAGGCAAGGATGAATAAGTAAGGTCTTAAACAAGGAAGAAAACAAGAATTATGCACACAAAAATCTCTAACAGAGCAAATCAATTAGTCAGAATTTCAAAGTAATACTGATTTCTGGGGAGAAAGATATCAACTTCCACAAATAGAGAATGAGTTAAGTAAAACTTCATAAACACATAGAAATTAGTCCGGAAAATTGATTCAAAAAACCTAATAGAGATGAACTAGGGTAAAAATCATAAGACACTGAATTTGACTAAGAAAAATCATGTAGATCAAAGATACATAGTGAATCAATACAACTAGTAACATTGAAAAACTCAGAATCGAAGCAAAAAGCGAAACAATGCCACGAGTAACACCGAAAACCCAGAATCGAAGTAAAATATAAAAAAATGGAGTTTTAGCATAAATCGACCTGGGTTTAGGCAAACTCAACATAGATCTATCAAAAGCACATAAGAACGGAAGATTAAACATTCAAAATCAGAAAACGATTTGGAGAACATGATTTTCAGTAAACCCTAGTTTTAGTAAAACGGAAAATCACTTGAAAAACCAGAAAACTTTCAAGGAAACATGTGAGATAGGTTCGGTTCATCTCAGATCTGTACAGATCTGAGAAGATAGAAATTAGGGTTTTGAGAAAATAACATAGAGACGAAGACGAAGCTTAGAAATCCATAGGTTTAGGTAAAAGCAAGAAGATCTTGCTAGAGATTCGAACCAGAATGGCCTGAAACAGGCAAGCGAAAGCCAAAATCGTAAGGGGACTGACCCTGATCCCTTGAGGACTTTAGAGACAAGTACTACCAGCATAAGAGAGCCATGAGAGACATGAGGGTGGTGAGGAACCACCATGGCTGATAATGGAAAGTGATGCCGAGGTAAGACTAGGTTTAGGGCAGNGTCGGGTTAGGTAGGGGTTTGGGCCTGGTTGTATTGGGCTAGCTAATAAGGTGTTTTGGGCTGGTTATATAGGCTGCAATTGAAATAATAATAGGTTTTTGTTAAATACCCAAAATAAATTAATTAAAACAATTTGTAAAATAATTACTAATTTATAAAAAATGAATTTCATGTATAGAATGTTTTAAAGAAGGTTATTTAGTATTTGAAATACAACAGACTAATTTCTGGTAAAAAATAATACAAAATTATATGCATGGGCTATAATTGCAAAGTTATTGCAATTGTAGCCAAAAGGTGCCAAATTGGCTATTTATGGAATAATTTGGACTTAATAGGATCATAATAGTAATATTAAATCAAGAAAAATATTTTAAAATCATTTGTGATGCAATTTTATAATTCTTTATTGGAATAAAATACTGGGCAAATTAATAAAATATGTAGAAAATTGTGAAAAAATACCAATTGATGCTAATGCATGATTTTGAAGACATATATGCATTTTGAAATATTTTTTAGGAAAAATTGGGTATCAACACCGGGTATCTCGCCAGGAGCAATTGTGTCCCCATAGTAACTGTGTCCTCTCCATATATGGCCGAAAAATTTCTAAACTCATGGCCTCGCCTTTGCATCGAGGTCCACAACCATGTAGGGGAGGATTTTTTGTTACGATTGTATGGACATTGCATTTTCTCTATATGGTGATTACTGAAGGCAAATGCGTAAATTGTGCATCATGAAGCTCCTCAGTGCCAAAATGGTCAAGTCGTTCAGGACAATTCGACAAGATGAACTCTCAATCTAAGCCTTTTGTCATCTATTAGATCAATGGAAAATTTTCCCTATCAATAAGTCGGAAAATCTATTTTGGTTTATGAACTCTGTGACATGTAGATCATCATTTGAGAAAGTGTGTAAAGATCAAAATAAGGTGATAATAAGTTCGATATATGGGGTATTCTCCTTATCCGGAGGTTTTAAGTTGGTTAATTTGTATCTTTCGAAAAGGTTTCTACATGGGATTAGTGGGATGGGGTCTATATTAATCGAGGCACGTAATAAGGTAGATGTAGCATTGGATAAGGTTATCGATGTGCATAGGGAGAATCAGATAAATGAGAAAATTTGCAATACTGAATGTGGAATTGATGAAGATTTGATGGATGTTTTCTTTAGAGTCATGGAGAGAGGGGATCTGTTTATATTATATGATATGATCTATTTCACACTTAGTACAATAACACTAGATGAAAATGATGAAACATTCACATAAAGAAAATGGAAAGGAATGCATTACAATGTTAGCTACTAAGTAGCGATCAAGAAGAGATCTTTGTCTCAACTGTTCTCGAATCATCAACTTGTCAACTTGGCCATGACACTTACGACTCTTCATCATTCATTTTCGACAATGCCCAAATAACGGTTGTGTTGTGATATTTCCAAAAAAGTAGACAAATGTCCATCCATATGGCAAGATTCATGCAAGTAAAGTGGAAAAATGTCCATCTAAGTGGTAAGATGCATGAAAATCTTGAAAATCATACTTGACAAATGGCAAGAGACTTGACAAATGGAAAGAAAAGCCTTAAGCTTTTTTTGCCTATAAAAGGGTCTTCCCTTTAGACAATTTCATACAACAAAAACATCATTTTCTTTCATTTCCTTTCACGTCTCTCTTCTTCCTTTGTTGTCCAATATTAAATATTAGCTGCTTCCTTTCTTATTTACTTTTCCTACTAGCTAGTTGAGTTTGTAATTTAATATTTTGTTGATTCATGTATCCTCCCTAATAGAGGTAGGCTTGTTTAATCCTGGAGAGACATTTCACACTGCTGAAATAGTTTCTTAGGACAGTGCCTAGCACGACTCAAGTCAATCTGTGTATCCGCTTAAAAATAATATTATTGCAGTGTTATTATTTAAATTCTTGCTCAATTACTACAATCTAAGAAACTATTTCATTTGAAATAGTTTGTAATATAATATGACGGCATAACTTGTTGGCATGTTGTCATGATTCCACTATTTTATTATCAGTGTCTGGACTAGGTTGTGAATGTAGAAGTGCATGTGCAACACCATGGACATCAAGCAGTGAGAAAATTCGTTTTTGCCAACGCTTGAAATTTTCATTGGCGAAAATTTTGATATTCGACATATCTGGAAATGGCCTGGCATATGATAGTGCAATTGGAACTGTTTTCCTTTAGCTACTCCATTTGACTCAGGTGAATAAGGTGGAGTTACTTTATGAACTATTCCATTCTTTTCACAAAAATCACTTAAAGATAAATATTCTTCACCTCTATCAGATTTAATTCTCTTGATTTTTCTACTAAGTTGATTTTCAACCTCAGTTTTATAAGAAATAAAAGCATTAGATGCATCATCTTTATTTCTAAGCAAATACAACTTAGTATATCTAGAAAAATTATCAATAAAGTTCACATAATATCTTTTACCACCTCTAGTCATAGTCTGCTTCAAGCCGCCTAAATCAGTGTGAATTAAAGATAATAATTCAGTTTCTCTATTAACGAAAAAATAGGTTTTTTTAGTACTTTTAGCTTCAGCACATATTTCACACTTGTCAATATTATTTGAGTCTAAACCAGATATTAATCCTAGTGACTGTATTTTTTTATATACGCGACATTAACATGTCATAATCTAGCATGCCATAAAGAAATAGACTCAACCATATAAGAACTGGAAAAACTCTATATGAATTGTGGAGGGGTTATAAACCTAATTTGAAATATTTAAAAGTGTGGGGGTGCCTTGCTAAAGTTCTGTTGTCTGAACCTAAAAAGAGAAAAATAGGTTCTAAAACTGCTGATTGTATGCTTATTGGATATGCTGAATATAGTGTTGCATATAGATTTCTTGTTTTAAAAAGTGATGTGCTTGATTTCAATACTATAACTGGGATAAAGAATACTGAGTTCTTTGAATATATTTATCCACTGTCTGAAAAAGCTTCTCATACACATGTTGAAACAAATAATAAAATTACCTCTAGTGAGGAACTGAGAAGGAGCAAAAGGCCTAGGAAAGAATATTTTTCATATGGAAATGATTTTTAAACTTTCGTTGTCGATAATGAACCATAATATTATTTTGAAGCTATATCTTCTTCAGATGCTACATATTGGAAAGAGGCAATAAAAGTTGAAATTGATTCTATTAAGAAAAATAATACATGGATTTTAACTGATTTACCTCCTGGTGCAAAGCCTATTGGTTGTAAATGGATCTTCAAAAGGAAATTTAATCCCGATGGATCTTTAGATAAATATAAAGCGCGGTTAGCAGCAAAATTTTCTCAAAAATAAAATATAGATTATTTTGATACATTTGCACCGGTAACTACAATTTCTTCTATTCGAGTTTTAATTGCCTTAGCTTCTATCCATAAGTTTTTTATCCATCAAATGGATGTCAAAACAACTTTTTTAAATGGTGATTTAGAAGAAGAAATTTATATGGTTCAACCCGAAGGTTGTGTCATTCATGGACAAGAAAATAAAGTCTGTAAACTAATTAAATCTCTTTATGGCCTTAAACAAGCTCCTAAGCAGTGGTATGAAAAATTTGAACGAGTCTTACTGAGAGACGATTTTTCTCCAGTGGAGGTGGATAAATGTGTTTATACTAAAGTGGTAGACAATGATTATGTAATAATATTTCTATATGTTGATGACATGCTTATGTTTGGTACAAGTTTAAATATTATGTAAAGTACTAAATTATTTATGTTTGCTAATTGTGATATGAAAGACCTGGGTGAAGTAAATACAATATTGGGAGTTAAAGTTATAAGGAGCGAAGAAGGAATAATGTTGTCACAAGAACATTATGTTGAGAGGCTTCTTAAGAAGTTTGAATATTTTAATGTCACACCAGTGAGCACTCCTTTTGATGCTAACGCTAAGTTAAAAAAGAATAATGGTGACCCAGTTGCTCAGTCTAAATATGCGCAGATTATTGGGAGTCTGATGCATTTAATGAATTTTACAAAGCTTGATATAGCCTATGCAGTGTGTAGACTGAGTAGATATACTCATAATCCTAACAGAGAGCATTGGTCTGCATTAGCTAGACTAATGAAATATTTGAGAGGAACCATGAATTATGGTATCTTATATAGTAGATTTTCTTCTATTTTGGAAGGGTATAATGATGCAACTGGATCTCTGATTCAGATGAGACAAAATCTACTAGTGGTTATGTATTCACCCTTGGTGGTGGTGCAATGTCGTAAAAATCAGCTAAACAAATGATCATTGCTAGATCGACTATGGAACCAGAGCTTGTAGCTCTAGAGTTAGCTGATTCTGAGACTGAGGGGCTAAGAAACTTCTTAGCTAATATCCCTTTAATAAAGGACGTATTGCCCCTGTGTGTATGCGTTGTGATTGTCAAGCGGCAATAGCTATTGCAAAGAATAAATCTTATAATTGTAAAAGTAGACACATGAAATTAAGACATGATGTCATAAAACTGATGTTGAGAGATGGAATAATTTCCATTGATTATGTGAAGTCGGAGATAAATTTGGCCGATCCTCTGACTAAACACGTGGGAAGAAAATTAATTCTTCAAACCTCAAAAGATATGGGGTTAAGGCTGACATGTTGTCAATAGAGATAGTAATCCAACCTATGTGATTGGAGATCCCATGAAGTACGCTCATATGAGTAATAACAAGTTGATATTGGCACTGAAGCACTAAAAGAGAGTGCTTGACTGCTACTAATTGAGAGGACGAGTTATAACTCTTAATGAAATTCATATTCCTTATGGATTGTGTATTTAAAAGCAGTATACACTTGATGAATTCACCTATATGAGAGTGGAGTGGAGTGGCGCCGCTCCTATGAGATTTTGGCCTAGTCTCTAGAGCTCTCATGAATAACCAGGCATGCGCATGGCTTATTGGGCGCAAAACCGCGTTGAACAGCAAAATTACCGGGAGTCGAAATGTGATTGATAAAATCTCTGACTTACAATAAGAGTTATTGGTTCATAGAAATATTATATTTCACCAGTAATTCTATGAGTTAAACTTTATTGATCTAGGTTTGGTTCATAGTCCAAAAGACACCAAAGCTATTGCATTTGGACCATGCAAATCCAGCAAATCTTACTCCTCTTTTTATGAATTTTTTGAAAATATGTGAGGGAACTATTATGATATTTCCAAAAAAGTGGATAAATGTCCATCCATATGGCAAGATGCATGCAAGTAAAGTGGACAAATGTCCATCTATGTGGCAAGATGCACGCAAGTCTTGACAAACATACTTGACAAACGGCAAGAGACTTGACAAATAGCAAGAAAAGCCTTAAGCATTTTTGCTTATAAAAGGGTCTTCCCTTCAGACAATTTCATATAACAAAAACATCATTTTCTTTTATTTCCTTTCACGTCTCTCTTCTTCCTTTGTTGTCCAGTATTAAATATTAGTTGTTTACTTTTTTATTTACTTTTCCTACTAGCTAGTTGGGTTTGTAATTTAATATTTTGTTGATTCCTGTATCCTCCCTAATAGAGGTAGGCTTGTTTAATACTGGAGAGACATTTCACACTGCTGAAATAGTTTCTTAGGACAGTGCCTAGCACGACTCAAATCAATCCATGTATCCACTTACAAATAATATTATTACAGTGTTATTATTGAAATTCTTGCGCTCAATTACTACAGGTTGAAGATGATGTATGTATCAGATCCTGCCACAAACATGTCCTAAACCAGATATATGTAGATGGTGGTTAGATTTCATCAACCCAATTAAACAACTCCTAGATCTTCTTCTAATAAAAGAGACTATGATCGTATAAATGTTCTTTTCTGGTCCCTTACTCAAAATGGAGTACTATTTATTCACTACTAAAAGTCTGCCAAAACCATGCTAGCTACATAAAACCAACATTAGGAATTGTTTCTGTTTCTGCCTATGGATAACCAGAAAAAACAACCACAATAACAATGTTGATCTCCCTAGCAAATGTGCATGTATAGGCAAGAAGGTATAAAAACAAACAAGGTCTAAAACGGGAAAAGAGACAAGATTTTTAAGAGCAAACAAGGTAAAATTACACATTAATTACTTTGCAAGAACTTCCGTCAGAGACATAGGTTTCACCGGCGGCGAAGGAGAGAGTCTAGAAGTGAAATTGCCCAAAAGGGGCTTCTTCTTCATTTTTTAAACGGAAAAGGGTAAAAAATGTCCCTATACTATTGAAAAAGGTTTTAAAATATCCTTCATCTACCTATCGAGCTAAAAATACACCTCTATCTATCTTTTTAGTTCACATATGCCCTTTGACCGTTAGGTCAATGCTGAATTAAAAATAATAATTATTTAAATTTCATGTGACGACTTCTTATTGGTCGAAATTAAAATAGCTAACTATTAGAAAGACTCATCCATATCTACCAGTTTTTTTGGATTAACCCATATCGTATGTTTATCGTTTCTTATTGCAAGTGACTATTTTCTGATTCAAACAACACGCATGCCCATTGTCTCAATAAAAAACCTTTGCGACTGATAAATATTAAATTTTTGTTAATGTTTCTTGTTTACTCTATACATGCTCGGAGTACCCAGAATTTGAAGTTTAATCACCATTTGCATGTTCCTACAGTTTAATTTTAGTAAAAATATACTTTTGACTTCAATTGTATTACTGTAGTGCAGAAGCACTTGATGATCACCTAATTGCTGTGCAAAGGGATCACGAACACATATTCTAAATTGAAAAAAGGAGAATAAAAGATGATGCAGCTCGTGAAGAAGCCAGGTGAAAAGAAAAAGCTCTTCAAGAAGCTAAAGCCCAACAAAAAATGATCATAGCAGAAGCCAAGGTATGTGTTTTACTCCTATCGAGAGAAATACACAATTTAATATGGTCATTGGAAATTCTCTCATATGCTTAGTAGAAAAGTTTTCATTTACAATGTTTCGATGACGTAGCTGTAAATTTTGTCATTTCCTGCTTTAGTATCATGCCCTTGTTACACTTAGAACACCATATATTCATGGTAGTTGCACTACGAAAGAATCGACAGTTGTTGATGCAAAGGATTGGACCTTTTGGTGCTTGGCAGGTTGTCTCTTTGGAAGACCCCATTTTTTGCAGCAGTTAAATCGAAGTTAGATGAAAGTGAGGTTGTTTTTTTCAGTTGAACTTTTTATTCGAGTCGGGTTAGTGTGGGGGAGTTAGTGCTAAAAACGGGTAGATATGAACGAGTCTTTCTAATAGATTAGATGTTCTAATTTCGACCAATAAGAAGTTGCCACGTGAAATTTAAATAATTATTATTTTTAATATATGTGAACCAAAAAAATGGATGGAAAGGTATTTTAAAACCTTTTCCAACATTATAGGGACATTTTTAACCCTTTTCCGTTTTCTAAATTAAGAGAATAACTCAACGGATCATAACGGAACTGATCAGTGGAGGAGGAATGTTATCTCTTGTGCCGGTTAGATCCAAAATTGAAAATCGTAAAAACCTTGTCTTTCAAATTTGGAAGATTATTGGGTTCCCAAATCAGCGCCGGGAGGATGACGGCGGAGGTGGAGGCGGAGGAGAAGGGTGGCAGCGAGGGAAACAACAGGAGAAGCAAAAGGAGTTCTTTAACTTCTGCTTCAGAGATGGAGCTGAATTGGGTATAAAGAAAGGATGATTTTCGTCGGAGTTTGAGATTTGAGATAAAATGGAGGAAAAATTGAGGGGTTTTACACAGTTTTTGTAGAGAAATGGAAACTATAACTCGTATAAAAACTATACGACCTACTTTTAATTTATTTTTCCTTTTTTTTTTAATTGCAGAATCTTATTCAAGTGACATGAATTGCCCTTTGTAGAAGTACTAATACATTGCCCCCAACCCTTAAATAAATCTTTACCTAAATACTCAATTAGATCTATAATTTATTTTTTCTAGCCAGTATACATAATCATTTATTTAATCGTTAGGTGAACTTGTAGGATAAAATGTTGAAGTTTTAAATAGCAAAAGATTAGATAATAATTATCAAGTATGAAAAAAATTCAATGTTACACATAATAATATTAAAAATATTCAATAGCTGAAAAGATGCACGATTCATTCTTACTCATTCTTATTTATGGTGTTTTGGATTTTCATTTTCATTTGTTTATTTCCGTTATAATTCGTTTTCCCCATTCTACTTAAGCATATTATAAGCTGCAATGCATGGTTGTAGTACTTTTGGTAATTGGATGAGCAAATAGTAGAACTAAACCATCCAAAGTACCTTAAAGTTGTAGAATATACTTCTCTTTTATTGTATTTGCAAATGCATAATAAAATTCCTTTTTTAATATAGTATTTAGAATGTAATTTCTGATAATGTTCTTGAAGTCTACTATGATCTCTAACATATGCATGGACATTTCTTTTACTAAAGATCATCTTTGGTTTCTTATCCTTTTGATGACAGTTAATATGAGAGTTGGAGGTGCACTATTCTGGTCACTCTATCTGTGAGGAACAAATTAGACTTCATTAATGGCTCGTCTGAGAAGCCACCTTCCACTTCACCTCTTGCCAGGCAATGGCTAAGGCGTAATGATCTTGTAGTCTCCTGGTTAAGCAACTCTTTAACTAAAGAAATAGCGCGAAGTGTTGAGTACTACGAATTTGCCAAGGATATTTGGAATGAACTGGAACAACGTTATGGAAAAGTTGATGCTGCTAGGGTTTATGAACTTAAAAAGGATTTAGCCCATATATCGCAAGGATCTCTCGACATTGCTTCTTACTTCAACAAAATTAAGCAATTATGGGATGAGATAGATGCCTTATCCGTGAGTCGAGTGACGAGCGCAAAACCGGTGTATAAAACTTAGGCTCGTTGGTCAAAGATAGTATACTATTAAATTATCTCCACAGGGATCGGTTTAAATAAAGTTCTAATAAATCTTCAGCCTAACACTATCCAAGAAAATAAACCTTTGGCTTCTGTTATTATCAACTAAGAATAAGAACTAAGATTATCGATTATAAGAAAATAATGAAACTTTAAGGACCAAGTAGCAACGTTTGAAATTCAAGATGAGAAGTAAGAGTTGTGACAAGATATGTGATCAACTATTATTTTGGGTAGTTCCGTACTAAGTTCACTCTTAGTTTCTGTTGACTCCTTCGAGTTCAACAAATGATTAGGCAAATCTTAGAATTCAAACTCTTCTTTCGAATGAATGAGAGTTCCATCAACCAACCTAATAGCAGGTCCTATGAACATATGCAAATATACAGTGAATGAATAATATTTCGAAGAACGTCTCTCGACTATTCCTCCAAACTGGGTCAATTTATAACTCTCTAAACTCTTCTTATTACTTATGATAGACGTAAAATCAACCCAAACAAGATAACACAATGTGAATTGCAGCAACACTTCTCTTTTGATTAAAGTAAAATCACAATTGACCTTGTAATTCAATTAAAAACTCATTCAACAAATTCAGGCAACTAGCATAGAGTAAACCCCAAACAATAGTTAAATCACAATATCTGTCAATAACCCTAAGAAATATTATTCTGTGGTGGAGAATTTGTCTATCACAAGAGTATTAGAAAAACAAGGAGACTTTATAATTCCCAAAATCAAACAAACTTCCATATTGAATGAATTGGATGATGTAATTTGAGTCTCAGTTGTTACTTTTTCTTCTCTCCAAAAGTTGATCCAAAATCTCTTATCCCTTGTTTGAGACGAGCTAGGCTTCATATAGGTCAAAAGAGTCTCCTCCGAATTTACCAAAATAGGCCCGAGTAAAGTTCCCGGAAACGTACGTGCAACTGGAGGTGTGACAACGCTCATGGCCGCGCACGTCTAGCAGTATACTGTGTCACTTGCGTGGTCGTGTGCGTGCTGGGAGTCTCTCATGCGCGGTCGCACATCTGAGTTTCGCTCCTGCTCAACTCTTTTTTTTTCATTAAGTGCATTATTCGTCCATTGTTCCCCAAACACGATCCCAACCAAATCCTTCGGGCTTTTACTCAGATTTCAAAGCTCCAAATAGCTCGAATTAGCTCCACAATATCTGCATACTCGGAATCACTCCTTCAAGGCATAAAACACACACTCAGTGAAAAACTTTACCAATTAAAGTTCAAACACGAATAAAGTGCAGTGAACTAGAGTGCAATAAGTGACCAAAATACGCAATTATAGCCTGCCATCAACATTTCACACTTAAACCATTGCTCTTCCTCGAGCAATCAACTACACTTCATATGTACACGACCTTTTTCAACAACTTTCATAACTCATCATACCAAGAATATTTAAAACAGATTAAGCACAATACTGTAACATCCTCGACTCAAGATTTGACTCAAAAGGATCACATATTTTTTCACAACCCGCTCACTTACTCTAACACAGAGGTCAACGACATTACCTTTACTTCATGAATCAAGTGCCCTCACACAACAATAGAGAGTAGTCCACATATAATGAAATTTTAGAAAAATCAGGAACTCAAGATAGAAAGAGTTCACTCACTCTCATAAGTAACATTCATATGCCACAAAATACGTACCATAGGCTTGCCTGTAGTGTACTACACTCTTAATTAAGCTCATTCACTCAAGGATCAAGTAGGACTTTAATTGGTTGTAATTTAGGTTGCGGGATGGGTAGGATACGTTTGGATATAATAGTGACTACACCTCCCTAAGCACTTTATTACATAGAATTAACCATTCAAAAATCCACACTTATGTCAAGCCATAACTCCACCTTCACATAAATATGCATCAACTCCTAACTTCTTTAAGCACAATTGCATCAAGAATTACCACTATAAATGAACATCTTTTTTTCACGACAATACAACTACTTTCTTTTCTTCCTTCTTTTTTCAATTCAAGTGGCTCTTACTTTTTTCAATACAGTGGACCTTCCGCATTATTTCATTAGTTCCACTCAAAAGCCAAACCAACCACCTCACACTTCAACTTTTACTAAGTTCATAACAATTTCAAGTGCTCACGAGAGGTACAAGGTTCAAATAGATGGTCAGTTCAAATAAATGGGTAAGGCTTGTGTTGTGATTGCCAAAGAAATAAGATTACAAGATCAAAAGGTTAACTACGACACATAAACAATTAGATGGGTAAAAGCTTATAACTGGCTCACAAAGAAACGCCTAAATCACTTCCAAGACTGAATAAAACTTCTATTTCATTTTGCAAACACATAGGGAAAGTTATACACATCAAATGCAATGCACAGAATAACACAAAGACTCCCACACACATGGCACATAACGCACTCAGGGTTGGACTATTAAGATACTCTAGTCAAAGCAGTTACGCAAAGTTAAGATCATACAATTTAAGGTACTTATACAAGAGTCAAAAATTGAGTCTAAGCATCACATAAAGCACTTACTATTCTCAAGTCATAATAAAGTTAAGAGATATTGCATTTAATTCAAATCACAGCACAAGGTTTTCTACTCCTAAAAAAATAAAACTAACTACACCCGGTTCAAACAAAACCTTGGAAAAGAACTGCGGCACAAAGAAAAACTAAGGGGGAATTATTACACTACCTACAACCGAAAATCTTTTTGTCATTTTTCTTTCGACTTTAATCCCTCAAGAAACCTGTCGATGATATCCATCGTCAGGAAAAATCAGAAATTCCAAGTTTTTTTCCAATTTTTTTCTATCTCTACTAACTACAACTAACAAAAAGAAAACTAATACACATACAAATAAATATCCCCACACCACACTTTAAGTTGTGGCATGTCCCCATGACACACTATGAAAATGCAAATGTGAAGAAGACTCCCCTGATCAACTCAATCCGAGTCGGAGACGGTGCCGGGGTCAAGATGACAAGCTCAGCCAAGTGCACGCAGCCATGCCATGATCTTCTTCTCGAACTTGGAATTCTATATATCAAGGGAGTCCCCTCGAGCTCCCAAATCAGTGACTGAAGTACGCATCCCCGCCATCTTATGTTCTAAAGTGACCATTCTTGTTTCCCATCCGTCGCCTGAAGGTTGTCCAACACCCTGCTCATGCGGTGGAGGAGCAACAACATCCTCACTGTGCACCTTATTTACCTCTTCGGGTGCATCATACTCCTCACTATCTGCCTCAGCAGCCCCAGAAGGTTCCTTCCCAATTACAACTTTATCAGCCCAAAATTTATGTTCGCGCTTGACTTTCCCATCTGTGGCCCTGTTTTTCGGTACCCGTGCCTCCCGGCATAACCCAGTGACTAGTGACAGGAAAAAGAATCCATACCTCTCGACAGGACAACGAATTGTCATCTCATCGTGAATGAGTTTAATATCAAAGTCGTGGCTAGTGACAAAACACCAAACCGGAGCAGCCCGAGGACCATTCACCTTAGTAGTGTTGCCTGAAGGCATGAGGCAGTTATTAATTATGTAAAGCCAACACTTCCCCTAAAAATTGAGTGAAGCAGAGTGAAATTTGTGGTCGTGGATCAACCACACCACCTCTTTCCCGGGCATACAAATTGTCGCAAAGAATGTGAGCAAGTATATGGTTCCCTGTTGTACGCCAAATAGAAGTTATGTGCATTAGGGTCTTCCACGTAGTCCGATAAGTGATAGGCCCTTTGGACGGCCTCTTTGGAGAAATCCATTATCTTCTTATGAACTGTACACACGTGGTCCTCATGTTCCAGGCAGTTCTCCTTGAACTCTCGGACAACCATTAAATTTGCTTTGTCAGGTTCTTCAAAGAAAACCCACATTCCTTGCCTGACCAATTCCGCATAAACCTTGGGACAATTATTTTGGAGAGACCCAATATAGATTCCCCTTTCCAGTATTGGCTTTTTTCCTGCTTTGATATTAAATCGTTGTTGGGCTTCCCATGAGATAAGCTTATTCTGATCATAAGGACGAGCGGATGCAGAAGCTCGTGACTGGGACGTGCCCGTGTGACCACCGGTGGAGGCACTTGTAGTTTTTCTTTTCTTGGAGGGAGCCATAGTACCTGAAACAACTGCCAAATATAAGCAAATAAATCACTCGGTGAACCAAGAAAGTCTACTAAGACTTCAGCCGAACACTGGGTCACAAAATTGCACTCTCAACCTCTTGTGGCATTTACACAAACACGTAACATGCACAATTGTTCCTAACCCCCAACAAAGAAAATTTTAGCCCTAGATGGATTATAAACACACCAATTGCACTGCTTAGAAACTCTATTTTCAGCCACCACGGTGAAACTCAACTTCCACCCCACATGAAAAGGAGAAAAGAAAAGGAAAGAAACAAAAAAACTCGCTACAAACAAACAAGGAAAAGGAGAAACAAGAAAAACATCTCACATACCTGAGGGGTCTCTAGTAAAGAGTGCGCGTGAAGAAGGGGGAATGGAGAAGAGTAGGGGAGTGAGTTTGTGTTGTTTTTGCATAGAGGATATGAGAAAAGGGGAGGGGGGGTTAGGTTTTTGTGTAAGAGGAGAAGGAAAGAAGAAAATTTAGAAGGGGGATTGAGGGGGGGTCCGAAATTAAAATAAAGGGGTACTCATCTGTGCGGGGTCGGGTCATCCTGTGCGCGGCCGCACACATACCAGCATAGTCTGATGTCATCTTTTGCGCGACCATATGTGCAAGGTACCCTACCAGGTGCGTGGTAGTGCATGGGTACACTCACAAGGAGACTTTTAGACACCTCAGTTTCGATCGTCTGCAACATATACCTTCCTGCACCTACCAAGTCATAATATACACTAATTTCTACCTACTCTACGCTACAAACAAAAAATGGAAAATTAAGCTAGTAGAAGAGCTAGAGGTAGTTCTGAGTTATATTCGTCAACTTGAGTCAGCCGGGTATCCTCAACTGATTATAATGCTCGAGGATTGCTGAGAAAAGCCTCCAGCAAGATATGATTTTAGCCTATGCCCATTCACTTTAAAACTCTCTGTTCTATCCATGTTCTGGATCTCAATCGCCCCATATGGTTATACACGTTTCACCACATACGGTCCCGTCCATCTTGATTTACATTTTCGGGGAACAATCTGAGTCTACTATTGCACAGTAAGACCTTTTACCCTTCATGAAATTCCTTTAGTTTAATCAGATGGTCATGTTTTTTTGTCTTTTCCTTGAAAATTCGTGCATTCTCATATGCGTCCAATCTGAATTCCTCCAGCTCATTCACCTGTGACATTCTGTGCTCACCTGCAAGACTAAGATAAAGATCAAGCAATTTAACTGCCCAATAAGCCTTATGCTATATCTCCATAGATAATTGACATGACTTTCCATATACCAACTTGAAGGGTGAAGTTCCTATGGTTGTTTTGAATATTGTTCTATACGCCCATAGAGCTTCATCCAACTTTACTTACAAATCCTTTTTGGATGCACTAACCCTTTTCTCTAGAATTATTTTGAGTTCACGGTTAGCTACTTCTACCTGCCCACTAGTTTGAGCATGATATGGAGTTCATGCTATATGAGTTACCCCATATTTAGACAGCAGAGTGGCGAACTATTTATTTACAAAATGTGACCCATTGTCACTGATGATGACTCGGGGAGTTCCAAAGCGGGTGAAAATATTCTTTCGAAGAAATTCACATACTACACGAGCACCATTGGTCCTAGTGGAAATTTCCTCGACCCATTTGGAGATGTAGTCAACGGCCACTAGGATGTACTTATAGGAATGGGACGATGAGAAAGGGCCCATGAAGTCGATGCCACAAACATCGAAGATTTCGGACACCAAAATAGAATTCAGGGGCATCACATCCTTTTTACTAATGTTACATGTCTGTTGGCACTTGTCACATGCATCCACGTAAGTTCTTGCGCCCTTGTACAGAGATGGCCAATAAAATCTGGCCTCCATGACCTTCGTTGCAGTCCTATTTCCTCCATAATGTCCCCCAGCTGCTCCATCATTACAATGTGACAATATACTTCCTATTTCCCTTTCTGGTACGCATCTCCTAATTACACCATTTGCACACAGTTTAAACAAAAAAAGGTCATTCCAGAAGTAACTTTTTACCTCACTTTGCAGCTTCCTCTTCTGGTCGGAGGTCAGTCATGTGGTAGCCACCCACTAGCCAAAAAGTTGGCTATGGTTCTCCACTAGCTAAAAAGTTAGCTATGTCTGCGAACCATGGCGGTCTATCAAAGACCATTGCAATCGAAAAAATCTGCTCATCTGGGAACTCTTCTCGAATGTCCATTGGTTCAACAATTGGTTTCTCCAATTGCGAATGGTGGTCAGCCAATTTATTTTCTGTGCCCTTCCTACCTTTGATTTCTGGATCAAATTCTTGCACCAACAACCCATCGCATCAGACACGATTTGGATTCTTTCTTACTCAGCAAATACTTGAGTGTTGAGTGATCAGTATGCACTATTACCTTGCTTCCCCCTAAATAGGATCTGAACTTGTCTAAAGCAAAGATCATTGCAAGGAATTCCTTCTACGTGGTAGCACAGTTCACCTAGGCATCATTCAAGGTTCGGCTTGCATAGTAAATGGGTCTGAAAATTTTATCTCTCCTCTGCCCAGCACTACTCCCACTGCCACATCATTGGCGCCACACATGATCTCAAAGGATTCATTCCAGTCAGAAGCCACCATTATGGGAGCATTCACTAGCTTTTCCTGGATCAGTTCGAATGCTCTGAGGCATTCTACATCGAAAATAAAGTTTCACATCCTTGGCAAGTAATGTTGTTAAGGGCTTGGTAATGCTGGAGAAATTCTTGATGAATCTTCTATAAAACTCTATGCACCCCAAAAAAATTCTGATGCTCTTTACTGACGTCGGAGGTGGGAGCTTAGCTATCACATCTACTTTAGCTCTGTCAACCTCAATACCTTCATCTGTGACTTTATGGCCCAAGACTATCCCCTCCTTAACCATGAAGTGACACTTTTCCCAGTTGAGTACTAGGTGAGTGTCCTCACATCGTTTCAGGACAAGTTCGAGATTCCTCAAGCAATCCTTGAAGTCTTCTCCAAATAGAGTATAGTCATCCATGAACACCTCCAGACACTTCCCATTCAAATGTGAAAAGATTGACATCATGCATCTCTAAAATGTAGTTGGTGCTTGCATAATCCGAAAGGCATTCTCTGGTATGCAAAGATTCTGGAAGGGCCGGTAAATGTGGTTTTCTCCACATCTTCGGGAGCAATGGGTATTTGATTGTACCCTGAATATCCATCTAAGAAGCAGTAACATCCACGCCCTGCCACCTTCTCCAACATCTGATCAATGAAAGGAAGATGGAAGTGATCATTCCTTGTTTCATAATTTAGCCTTCGGTAGTCGATGCACATCCTCCAACCAGTAACTGTTCTGGTAGGAATTAGCTCGTTGTCCTCGTTTTTCACCACCGTCATGTCCCATTTTTTTGAGAAAATTGTTACTCTCCAAAAAATCATATTTTAAATGTGTCGGGAGTACTTTCAATTCCAGCTTCTACTTGATCTTTTCTTTCTCGAATTCTTCTTCATCTACCACCTGGTTCTCATCTTCCAGTGACTCAACTACCTTTTTGATCTCAGGATCTTCATCTTTTGTTGTGCTTGATTGATTAATCATCTCTCTAATGAATCACCTACCATCTTATCCAGCTTGTGTTGTTCATCTAACTCTCCCACCACATCTAGTTTGAGACAAGAATACGCAGATGCCTCATCACACGGGTATTTCATCATTCTCTTCATTTGAAACACCATTTTTTTATTTCCCACTCGTAGCATGAGTTTCCCCTCATATATTTCAAGAATAGCCAGGCCAGTGCAAAGGAATGGTCTCCCCAGGGTTAGAGGTACCTCCTTATTCACTTCTATGTCTACTACGATGAAGTCTACTGGAACTTTGTCCACCATTTATCAGAATGTCCTCGATTATGCCCTCCAGTATGATCGTAGTCTGATCAGCCAGTTGAAAAGATACCGGCACAGATTTGATCACTTCTAGTTCTTTTTCCAATTTCTTGAACACCGATAATTACATCAGGTTAATGGATGCACCTGAATCGCACAAGGCGTTGTCGAAATTTTTGCTCCAAAGTGAGCAGGGTATAATGAAACTGCCAGGATCCCCACACTTTTGAGGGATTTTATTTTGTAGAATGGCACTGCAGTGGGAATTGAGTTTGACCACTTTTGTTTCCTTGAGCTTCTTTTTACTTGAAAGGATTTCCTTTAGGAATTTTTCATAGGCTGGCATTTGGGTGAGAACCTCGGTGAACGGGATGTTCACATATAGCTATTTCAGCATCTCCAAGAATTTCCCAAAGCAATTGTCTAGTTTCGCCCGCTTCATCTTTGCGGAAACGATAACATTGGCATGTGCTTGATTTCCTCAACTGCGCTGCTTAATTTTTGCTTATCAACCTCTTTACTGCTAATATCCTCCTTAGGTAGGGATTCACCAATTTTCTATTCTTTTGTTATCTTAGTTGAGTTTATCTCCTTCTCAGCCCTTGGTTTTGTAATGGGCTCTACTAGTGTTTTCCCACTCCCGAGAGACACAACCTTGATCGTCTCTTTTGGATTCTTCTTAGTGTCTGTCGGTAAAGTCCCTGGAGCCCTTTCTAATAACAATGATGCGACCAGCCCCATTTGTCTCTCTAGATTTCGGATGGCTGTGCTTTGCTCCCGAATAGCGGTCCCTTGAGTCTCAAGTTTTTCATCTGATTTATTTATGAATAGCTTCATTAGATCTTCTAAACTTGAGTTGTTGGGATGTGGAGGCTGGTATGGTTTCCTCTATTGGTTCTGGAAGCCAGAAGGTCCTTGTATTGGTGCTCTCTGATTTTGCTGTTTCCAAGAATTTAACCTACCATTTGAAGAACTCCATGAGAACCCTGGATGTCTCTGCCCCATAGAATTGAAATTACCACCTCTTTGGTAGTTGCCTCTGTTAAAATTCCCCAATGTCTTAACTTCTTCTTCTACGATGAATGTTTGGCACTCATGAATTGGGTGTCCCAATCTACAAATATCACATCTTACCTGTGGTTGATTTTGCACCTGAGCTATCGTTAGTTGCTTGATGTCCTTTGCTATAGGTGCAATTTGGACCTGCATTGCTATAGACGATTCTAGTTGGTGCACCCTTGCTGATCTTCTTCTATCCCTTTGGTCAGTGAACTATTGTTCTACGTCTTCAGATAGTTCATTCATAAGTGTGACAATCTCTTCTAGAGTTTTCTTCATCAGAGGACCTGCGACTGCACTATTCAGCAATCTCCTTGATGACAGGTTTAACCCGTCCCAGAAGTCTTGGAGTTGCATCCATTGATCCATTTCGTTATGAGGGAACCTCCGCAATATCTCCTTAAATCTTTCATATGCCTCGAACACTGTCTCCCTTTCATCTTGGCTGAAATTATGAATATCCTTCCTCATCTGTCCAGTCTTAGCTGCGGGGAAATATTTTTCTAAGACCTTGGTGATCATCTCCTCCCACATACGGATTGACCCTGTAGGTAGACTTCTCAACCACTGCTTTGCATCATCCTTAAGTTAGAAAGGGAATATTCCGAGGTGGATGGCATCATGTGATGCTCCATTATAGCGGAATGTGTTCATGGTTTCATAGAAGTCCATCAGATGGTTGTTGGGATATTCATTGGGTTCGCCTATGAAAATGCAATTGTTCTGAATGGTCTGGATGACTCCCTGATTGAGTTCACAATTGTTGGCATCGATGGGTGGGGGCCTCACACTAGATTGTTGTTGGTTGTACACTGGTGTAGCATAATCTTTTAGAGACCTCCCAGGCCTGGGAGCAACATTTTAAAATTCATCATCGTCCATGGTTCCGTTGAGATTGAACCTTCTATCCTCATCGACTATTTCATCCACAGCTCTACGGGCTACTTCAGCTACTAACTGTGCATCCTGTTAATGAGCTACCTCTCTCACATCCAGGTCCACGTCCCTTCCGTCATTCACCATTGTATTTTGAGTTGAAGTTCGACTCAACAAAGATCCACTCGATTCCTTCTCCCTTCTCAGTCATGTGCTTGTCTAATTCTGGATTGTATGGCACCAATTCCTTGGAAGAGGATCAAGTCATACACCACTGAACTTAACATGTTGCCTGCACACAAATAAGAAGAGCGTAAAAGGAAAATAAAGTAAAATTGTTCCTGAATTAGCACTGAAAATTATTTCAAACAATATTGATCGCCAATCCCCGGCAACGGCGCCAAAATTTGGCGAGCGCAAAACCATCGTATAAAACTTAGGCTCGTTAGTCAAAGATAGTATAATTATAAATTGCATCCACAAGGATTGATTTAAATAAAGTTCTAATAAATCTTCAGCATAACACTATCCAGGAAATAAACCTTTGGTTTTTGTTATTATCAACTAATAGTAAAAATTATGATTATCGATTGTAAGAAGATAATGGAACTTTAATGACCAAGTAGCAATGATTGAAATTCAAGGTGCGACGTAAGATTTGTGACAAGATATGTGATCAACTATTATTTTGGGTAGTTCCATACTAAGTTCACTCTTAGTTTTTGTAGACTCCTTCGATTTCAACAGATGAATAAGCTAATCTTAGAATTCAAATTCTTATTCTGAATGAATGAGAGTTTTGTTAACCAACCTAATAATAGGTCCTATGAACATACGCAAAAATACAGTGAATGAATGATCTTTCGAAGAACGCCTCTCGACTATTCCTCCAAATTGGGTTAATTGATAACTCTCTAAACTCTTCCGATTATTTATGAGAGACGTAAAATCAACCCAAAAAAGATAACACAATGTGAATTGCAGCAACACTTCTCTTTCAATTAAAGTAAAATCATAATTGACCTTGTAATTCAATAATAACTCATTTTACAAATTCAAGCAACTAGCATAGAGTAAACCCCAAACAATAGTCAAATCACAATATCTGTCAATAACCCTAATAAAGATTACTCCTTTTTGGAGAAGTTGTTTACCATAAGAGTATTAGAATAACAAGGAGACAATACAATTCCCAAAATCAAACAAACTTCCATATTGAAGGAATTGGATGAAGTAATTTGAGTCTTCGTTGTTTCCTTGCCTTCTTCTCTCCTAAGTTTCTCCAAAATCTCCTATCCCTTTTTTCGAGATGAGCTAGGCTTCATATAGGTCAAAAAGAGTCGCCTCCTAATTTACCAAAATAGGCCTGGGTAAAGTTCCCAGACACCGACGTGCGCGGCCGCACATTGCCGAGTGCAAAACCGGTGTATAAAACGTAGGCTTGCTAGTCAAAGATAGTATAGTATTAAATCCTCTCCACAGGGATTGGTTTAACTAATGTTCTAATAAATCATCAGCTCAACACTATCCAAAATAATAAACCTTTGATTGGTGTTATTATCGACTACAATTAAAATGTCACGACCCCAAATCCTAAATCGACTGTGATGGCGCCTATCATGGAACTAGGCTAGCCAACCATTTCAGATTATCAACATATTTCATAATTTCCCGAAATTAGCAGATTTTAAAATAGCAGAATAAGATGAACAAATTATACACTTTCCCAAAACCTGGAGTCAATTGTCATGAGCATCTAGAACTGTAAATATAGTGTACAATGAGATGACTTGCTACTACAAAGCCTGGAGTACAAAAGACAAAGCTATGAACTGAGGAAAAGAAAGGAGGTGAGTTGGGGACGCTGAGCAGCTACCTCGATCCTCGACAACTCCAAGCTCGTCCGAAAATCAGCTAGTGAGATGGTCTGGTACCTGGATCTGCACACAGAGGTTCATGGAGTAACGTGAGTGCGCCAACTCAGTAAGTGATCAAAGTAACTAAAAACTTGAGTGCAGTGACGAACATTTATAAATCATGTAAATCCATATAATAAGTGATTGTGGAAATAAGTAAATCAAGTCAGGAATTTACGTTTCTGATTATTTCATAAAACTCCAGTTTCCATTTAAAAATATCGTATAAAAATATTTATACAACATTTATCATCAGAGGCTCAGTGTAAAGAAGAGTGAAAAACAGTAATTTCATAAAACATAAGCCCCTCGGGCACAGTATCACTCACAATAAAGCCTCTCGAGCAAGCCTCTCAGTCACTCGTGACTACATTATCAGTATCTCATGCTCTCACTTAAACACTCGTACTCAGCAAGTACCATGAATACACACACTGCTGCAGCGGGAAGCCCGCTCCACTATATATATATATATATACTGCTGCGGCGTGCAACCCGATTCTTATAACATACGCTGCGGCGTGCAGCCCGATCCATATAATAGTCGATTGTGGTCACCGGGGGTGTACAGACTCCTGAAGGGGCTCCTTCAGCCCAAGCGCTATATCTGCTACGGCGTGCAACCCGATCCAATATGTACATTATTGCGGCGTGCAACCCGATATATATATAATATATATTGCTGCGGCGTGCAGCCCGATTCATATATATAACATATATTGCTGCGGCGTGCAGGCCGATCCATATATAACATATATTGCTGTGGTGTGCAGCCCGATCCATATATATATAATATATATAGTTGCGGCATGCAGCCCGATCCATATGTAATATATAACATATATATTGTTGCGGTGTGCAACCCGTCCCATAACTATCCTCACATACTCGGCTCTCGGCCTGACTCAGTCATCCTCACAAGACACTCGGGCAATTTATCTCAACTCACGAGACTCAGCCCAAAATACTTCTCATAGTTTCAAAGCAATGTGGTAACAGTGAAAATAACAACAAGTGGTAAACATGACTGAGTTCACAGATGTTCTATCAGGATAGTGGTAGGGTAGTGTAAAAGTACCTCTGAGGGTCTAAACAGGTTGGAAAAAGGCCCCAAACGTGGAAAATACCCCTGAGGGTCTAAACAGGTCGGCACGAGGCCCCAAACATGGCTCACGACCCAAAAACAAGTATAAATTTCTAAAATACAGGATATCATAAGGTTTCAAATCGGATACGCGGCTTAATAGTCGCTACGGGACGTACCAGGTCACAATCCCTATCGGTGCACGCCCCCACGCTTGTCACCTAGCATGTGTGTGACCTCTTTTACCATAACAATATCAAATACCGGGGTGCCATACCCTCAGGTTTAGAGTTACAACCGTTACTTACCTCCAAACAGCCCAAAAGCTACTCCGCTATGCGCTTGCCCCTTGAATTGAATCCCAAATGCTCCGAATCTAACCAAAACTAGATTAACATCATCAATATACGCTAAAGGAATAAAACCGAATCAAGAATTATCAATTTAGACACAATTCTCGAATTTTGGCCAAACCCAAGCCCGGGTCCACGCCTAGGAATTCGATAAAATCTACATCACTAGAATCCTCGTCCTCCCAAGATTCTATACATACCAAGAACACAAAAATTGGACAACAATTTTCCACTCAAATCCTCAAAAGAAATTTCCAATTCCATGCACTTAACTTCCCCAAATTTTGGGTTTAAATTCAACAAATTTCCGGTTAATTGCTTAGAAAACGACTTAGAAACGAGTTATGAAGTTGAAAACCTTACCTCTAAGTGATTCCCTTTGATTTTCTCTTCAAACCCTCTCAAAGAGCTCCAAACCCGCTTATCAATGGAGGAAAATAGACAAAATTTCGTAAGAATGGCTATTTAAAACATTCTGCCCAGCACTACTATTCCCTTCAGTGCGATCGCGACTCTAGCCATGCGATCGTGATGCACAGACCAGACCACTCTCCGCGTTCGCATACCAACACACGCAATCGCATAGAACAAATATCCATCCCACACACGCGCCTATGAACCTCTATGCGATCGCACAAAGGGCCACGCGATCGCACTGCTTCACCTGCCCAACCTATGCGATCGCAATCCATATTACGCGATCGCATAGAAAAAATTGCATGCCCCAGTATTTTACTCTATGCGATCGCGGATGAATCCACGCGATCGCAGCAGCTGCTAAAACACCATAAAAACAATAGATTCCTTAAGACCAAAAATGCCCGTTTGAGCATCCGAAATACATCCGAGGCCCCCGGGACCTCAACCAAACCTACCAACATATCTCATAACATCATTCAAACTTAGTCAAGTTTTCGAAACACCAAAAACAACACAAAAACACCAAAATTACATCAATTTTAAGCCTATGAACTTTGAAATTTCTAAATTTCGCCAGTGATGCCAAAACCAACCAAAACACATCCGATTGACCTGAAATTTAGCACACATATCCAAAATGAAATTACGAACCTGCTCCAACTGTTGGAATTCCATTCCGACCCCGATAGCCTATTTTCCACTGCCGACCGGAAATCACCAAAAACTAACTTTCGCCAATTCAAGCCTAATTCTACACCGGACATCAAAACTTCATTTCGAACACTTTCCTAAGTTTCAAATCACCTAACAAAGCTATCGGAGCCATAAAATATGCATTCCGAGGTCGTTTACCAATAAGTCAACTCCTAGTTGACTTTTTCAACTATTAATCTAATTTAAGAGACTAAGTGTCTCAGTTCTCACCATGACCACTCCGAACCCGAACCAACCGACCCAACACAGCATAAATAGGTTAAATAACATATGATAAAGCAGAAACAGGGGAAACGGGGCTAATCTCACAGTACGACCGGCCGGGTCATTACATCCTCCCCCTCTTAAACAATCGTCCTCGAACGGGTCTAGAAAAATACCTGGAGTCTCGAATAAGTGAGGATATCTGCTCCGCATCTCCCGCTCGGTCTCCCAGGTGGCATCCTCCATCGGTTGTCCTCTCCACTGAACCTTCACTGAAGCTATATCCTTACACCTCAACTTTCTGAACTGACGACCCAAAATAGCCACTGGGCTCTACCTTATATGACATATCACCCTCGAGATGAACCATGCTGAAGTTCAAAACATGAGACGGGTCACCAACATACCTCTGGAGCATCAAAACATGGAACACCGGATGAATACTCGATAAGCTGGGAGGCAAGGCAAGTCTATATGCCCCTCCCCAATCCTCTGAAGCACCTCAAAAGGCCCAATGAACCTGGGACTCAGCTTTCCCCTTTTTCGAAACCTCATAATATCCTTCATGGGTGGCACCTTCAGCAGCACTTTCTCCCCAACCACGAAAGACACATCTCGGACCTTCCGGTCCGCATAACTCTTCTGCCTAGATTGCGCTGTGCGAAGATGCTCCTGAATCAACTTCACCTTTCCCAACGCATCCTGAACCAAGTTTGTGCCCAATAGCCTAGTTTTACGCGGCTCAAACCAACCAACCGGAGATCTGCACCTCCTACCATATAAATCCTCATACAGAGCCATCTGGATACTCGACCGATAACTTTTATTATAAGAAAACTCCACGAGCGGTAGGAACTGGTCCCATGAACCCCCAAAATCAATGACACAGGCACGCAACATATCCTCCAAATCTGAATAGTATGCTGCGACTGCCCGTCGGTCTGAGGATGAAATATTGTGCTCAACTCAACCTGAGTATCTGATGCGTTAATGATAAAAATACACGTCATATGTGCATAATGGAGGCTATTTCATGTGTAGGTGAATTGGATATGAAAGCCGAGCTAAATGGATGCATAAACGTCAAAAATACGCTCAAGAGTCGAAAGGGAGTGACCTGGGCTATAGCCGGGCATTTGGGGCTTAAAGTCAGGCCTGCCCAGGCTATAGTTGGGCGTTTGGGGCTTAAAGCCAGGCCTGCCTAGGCTATAGCTGGGCGTTTGGGGCTTAATGCCTGGGGTCTCTGGTCTGGTCCAATCCGAGTTTTGAAGGTTTTAAGTATTTCTCGGTATGAATAGAAGTCTCCTACACGTTTAGGGTTTGTCCCAAACATATAAATAGACCCCAAAATACAACTTTGAGGGGAGGATGCCATGTTTGGAGAGAATATACACACAGGATCATTGAGGAAGCAAAGGATTATCAGTTTTCTTCAT